>JASCZI010241766.1:26740-66917 GCA_036250425.1 Stylosanthes scabra
TTCACACTGTTCACATATCAACCATCAATCAATGATAAACTGCAATAGTGGATAGTTCATATAATTAAGTAAAGGATGGACAAAAAGAAATTCACCTTCCTACTACAGAGAATATTTTCTGAATATTTTGATGGGAATGATCATCAGGTAAATTCTCTGCCACAACAGTACGAGACTGCAAGATAAAGAAAAGCACTTTGAATTTAGATTATGCTACAAAATTGGTAGTTTAGAGATTATCCATGTGAACAAGGAGAACCTCAGCTCTTTACCTGTAATTCCTCTTTATCCTTTTCAGTGAAAGGGTGTTTACGTTTAACCTTCTTGCCATCAGTACTCAAAACCTTCAAATAATTAGAAGGTATATCGGTTGATCAAAGGAAGACCAAGATATAATGTTTCTTTTATGATATCAAACAACACAAATACTTAATTCTAAATACTTACAACTTTTGAAGATGAAAGGAGAGCCTGGGTGATTAGATGAGTGTTATTAGTTAGGGATTTAATCTTTTTGGTTGAAGCAATTAGGCTTATTGGAACTGCCAAAGAACCAAAATCCATGAATGAGATTATTCCAATGTTGAAACCCTTAAAAAAGGAGCCAAATTTGTGATTAACACAGCATTGCACAATCCTTACCATAACCTTCAGGATCTTTATTCACCTGTTTCTGGAAAGATTCATTTGCCAGCAAGCTCATGTCACTGAACTGGTACTCCACCTATCACATCAATTTACCATCTTTAGATTTCATTAGCAATGCAAATTTAACCGAACCGAAACACAACACTTGGCAATGAAGAAATATGTTCAAGTAATAAGAGTTACACCAAGAACAACAGCTATAATCAATTTCAACTGATCAAGAAGGCAAAAATGGAATTAATTAAAAATTGAATGGAAATAGAATTGCACCTGCTTGATGATCTTTTGCTGGAGATCAGGGGTGAGGACATTCTTGTTGGAGCAATTAGGGATCGGGGAGGCGGCGATGGCAGAAGCAGCGGCGGCGGCAGGGATCAAACATGCGGCGGGGTCGTGATCTCCAACGTAGAACCAATCGGAATCAGAAGATCCACCAAGAATCTGAAAGCACGGATAGAAGTAACCGGAAATCGGAACCTGCGTGTGCGATCTCGGAACGAATTCAGGCGCTTGCGCATTGAATTTGAAACCGGATTGCGCTGCACTCTCTTGAGAAGCAGCACTCTTTTCTGAATCCTCTTGGATCATCTTCTCTTCGGCCTGTGCCTGCGCCATTCTAATCTTGTTGTTGTTGTTGTTGTTGTTCTTGATGTTCTTGAAATTGGGAACGAAATTGGGAATTAGGGCGAGGGTGGTGCAACGTAAGAGAGAGTGTTAAGTGCTATTGTTTCGGTTATTGAATCCACGTTTGGCGCCAAAAGAAGGGCAATGCAAAATAGTTAGTTATAGTTGTTTCTTTTAAACACATGCTTATTATTTTGACTAAATCTAAATGCTTAACTTTGCTATTTATTCTCTAATCCTTTCCTTTCCCTTCTTATCTTATGCTTATTATGTCCTAATAATCTCTCCCTCAAACTATGCTCATTCCTCAAACCAATTTCCGTACATGCTTCCGCCATCAATTTCTTTTTTACCCATCTAATCCATATTTGGATTCCTTTCTTATAAAATTCTTTCTTGCTTACGCATGATTAAATGTTTTCATGGGAGTAATATCCTAATGAATAATGTTACAGAACCAATGTTAGGGAACTAATAAAGAGCTAATGAATGTAATTAGAGAAATAGTGTGTGATAAAAGAAAAAAAGAAAGAAAAAATAATGTTGACTTCCTATTATCTCTCTAATATTGGCTACCAAGACTTTCTCTAACTGAATCGAATTTTGGACCATATATCTTAGTGCTCAACAATTTTTATTTTTTAATATATTAAGTTCCTAATGTTAGTAGCTATTAGCAGTGTTCTCAAAACCGAACCCTAAAATTCTAAGTAAGGTTCCTGAAATGCTTATTTAGTTATTTTTTTCATACTCAGAAAATCTCTAATGTTTTCCATTTTTTGGACATGAGAAAATTCTCTATTTACACTGAATTACACAACACTCAATTAGCATCGTATTGGGTTTGGTCCTTTGGGCCAAACCTGTCAAAAAAAATAAGTATCGTATATTTTTGGATTGGTTCTTCTTGAAGCCCAATATCTTTTTTAATTAAGCCCAATATCGTTCCAAAATAACCTTTACATTTTTATTTTTGGTAAGAAGAACGGCATATATTTGGGCCTTTGGCCCGGACCAAAAACAGAAAAAAGAACGACATATTCAGAATCTTATATCCTACAAATGACCTCAGTTGCTGAAAAGTTATTTGGGCTTCAATACTTAAAATGAAGTCGGATTCTTCTTGGGCCTCATTATTTGCATTACAAGGCTAGTTGTTTAATGTGATTAGTTAGGAGTTTTTTCAACCGAAGACGAAAAAGAAAGAAAAAAGGTTTTCAATACCAAGAGAGTATTAATGAAATTCGAGTATAACACGTTCATAATATAAGTGGTAAGTCGCTTAAGTTGTTTAAGTGCCTAGTCCCGGGTTTAAATTTTGGATCAGACGTACACAAAAAGAAATATAGTCACATCAGATTTCTCGAAAAGGACATTCGATAAGACATAAATGATTAATCTGGACCTATCGAACCTAAAATAGCCAAAAAAAGAAAAGAGGAAATTCGAGTATTAAGGAATCATACCAAACCTCACACAAGTGGTAACTGATTGAATTGTTTAAGAATAATATCCTAAATTTGGGATAGTGTGTTGCACTAAATAGGGGCGAAAATATGTCAAGTTAGACCATATTTCACTCTTAACAAGTTGAGCTTGTAAGAAGTCTATTGGTATGATCTAAGGTTGTGATTGATAAAAATTTTTAGGCAAGTGATTCTACTCTAAAAAAAATAGGAGTATTTTTATGTATTTGGTAATTTGATAAGTAAAGGAGCTAAAAATGTTTTTGGGTTTTTGTTTTTTTTCACAAAAAAAAAATGTTTTTGGGAGCCAATAAATAACTTTTCATATCTGATTCTAATTCATAAAAAATAAAATAAATAATTAATTTTATATTTTAATAAAAATACTAATTTTACTCTCAATTATTTCAAGTCAAGATGCCCTAGTAAAAGGTCGATGCTTGTAATTTTATATTTTGAAATTAATTTTTAAATGCATTTATCAAAAATTATATTTATGACTCTTGCTTATTGAAAACAAATTTTGATATGTTTTACAAAATATTCATCGAGTACCTCTTTTAAGAGTAGCTTTTTGAGGTCCAAAAGATTTATCAATTTTTTAGTCACCACAACATTATCAATTACCAAATTCAACCTAAGTTCGACACTTCGACCTAAATATCAAACATAATCATTCATATATTTTTTTCTATCGGTTTAAATTTTTTAAAGAAGTAATTTTATGATATGATATTAGAATTTCTATTATAAAAGAATGTAGGGACGGATAAAGAGATTCAAAATTTAGAGAGAGAGAGATAGAGAGAGAGAGATCGGAAACGGATCTACTGCTCCCTCATGGAGCGCACCGTCCGGGGCTCCGACCGCCACTGCCCTCTTCCTTGGGCCCGGTCGTCAACCATTCCAGCTACACGACCCATTGTCGCCATCTTCATCCTCTGTCCGTCCACCATCTTCATCCTCTGTCCGTCCACCATCTTCTTCCCGTTTCTCGTTCACAACTTCATCGAGAAGAAGGGTCGTCCACGGTGTCGCCGTCTAGTCGCCGTAAGCACTGCCCCGTCGCCTGTCAACCAGCCGACCTTCAACCTCCCGTCACGGATCCTTCGCGAACAAGATCCACCGTCGCGCCTCCTCTGGCACACGCCTCTGGTTTTGCTCCGTCCGCCTTCCGTCACCGCCTGATCCGATTGCTACCCACACGCCTCTGCTGCCTCAATTATAGAACTGCCGCCGTGTTCAGCGATTGCCATCCACCTCTTCCGTCTCAGCACTTCCCTCTACGATATGCCTAGTGTTCCGTGATTGCCATCCGCTGCTGGTGGTTGCTGTTGTCTTTCCCCTTCTTTGAGCCACCGCACACGGCATTAGCTGTTGCCAGCAGTCTCTCCTACTACGGTAACGTCTGTCTGGAACCATCAACAACTTGTCGCTGCCCTTCACTGCAGCAACCGGCTGCTTGTGCATCATCCTGAAGACACTGCTTCACTTTTCTGCCTTGTGTTTTCCATATCCTTTCAGCGCCATGGTTTTCAGTAACGAGTGATTCAGGTTCGATGCGCTAATTCAATCTCCATTTTTGTGTTCATATGGATAATGATAATAGAAGCAGAACGATGATTGAAAATTTCAAAAGGGTAGAACAGAAGTCTTTTTCTGTATTTGTGGATTATCTGTCATATAGGGTGAATGTGCAATAATTATGGGAGGTGTTTAGTCATATAGGTCAAGTGGTGGATGTATACATATCAAGAAAATTCAGGAGGAACAATCCATACAATTTTGCTTTTGTGAGGTTTGAGTTCAAGAATCATGCTTCTAGAGCTGTACAAAATTTAAATGGAAACTGCATTGATGGTAGCATCATTTATGTGTCTGAAGCAAAGTATGGAAGAGGTACAAGAGATAATAAAATTGATTTGCTCGATCATAAGTCGGTGAAGACTACGGAGGAACAAGGGCCTAGTACTCATTCTAAGAACCCTTCGGGCAACTATGCGTCATTCAAGAACGCTTTGTTGGTAGTTCATCAGAAGGTAGATAATGGAAACCAGAATGAAGCTAATCCTATGAAGAAAACTATTAATGAAAAGAGCATGAGAAAAGTTGAAGTGGTTCCGTCGACTGAATAGCAAGACTTGCTAAATAGAAGTGTTGTAGCTGAAAGTGTCAAACCAATCAAGTTTGGACGCGTTGTGCAGGGGTTCAAGGATCTAGCTAAGGAATTTGGAAGATTAGAATGTAGAGACTTTGGTCCTTTAAGGTGCATTATCTCGTTTGAGTCAGTGGAATTAAGAGACAAAGCTCTCCAGATTCGTTTTATGCTGGAGTTTTTCCAAAAGATTACACCGTATTGGGGTATCTCTTGGAAAACGTCAAGGAGGGTATGGCTTGAGGTAATGGGCTTACCAATCCACGTATGGTCTGAAGACACTTTCGATCGTATAGCGAAGGGGATTGATGGATGTTTGGTGATGCAACATGATTTAACAAAGGATCGAGCTTCTTTTACTGTGGCTAGGATTCTCATTGATTGTTTTCAATGGGAACCTATACATGAGTGGATCTCAGTGACATGTGAAGACGCTGTTGTTCAAGTTTATGTTAAGGAAATTAGAGCAGATTTTTTGAGTTTCCAAGTACATTCGGAAGAGGATCCTAAGCCTAGTTGTAATTTTTCAGCTTGTGATTTGCCTGGAACTATGGAAGTTGAAGACATACCATCTGAAACAAAAAAAACAGAAAGATTTAGTGTCTACTAGGTGTATCATTGATGACAGGTGCTCAAAAGAAATCATTAAAGAGACACAGCTGAAACTCTGCGAACAGCCTTTTGAAGGAGAAACTCATGATAACCTTTCAAATTACGAGAACTCTCTACCACCGGGATTCGAAGACTTCAAACAAAGGAAAATAGGAATGGATGTAGAAACACGAAGCGATACGGAGAAAAGACCTATAGATAATGAGGAAAATGAGGAGACTGACGAGATAGAAGAAGATGCAGAAGAATCTTTTACTTGTGATGATGAAAAGAATGACGAGATTGAGGAAGCTAATATGACTTTGCAAGTTTGGGAAGACGCTGGATTCATTATCAATGAAGATGAAGATGTGGTATTGGAAAAGATGACGAAGAAGAAAAAGAACAAAGAGAAACGTCGTCTCAAGAAGACACAAATACAAGGTGATCTAAAACTTTCAAAGAGACTTCTCATGCCGGGTGCTTCATAAGTTGGTAGTTTTGGTGATTTTTTAGTCTCATTGGTGATTGCGTCCTTAGAAATCTTGTGTGTTAGGTGTGTCTTTATTTTCGTATCCGAGATTGTCTTCTAATTTTGATCTAGGTATTTTTTTAGTAAGCTTCGGGGTTCATAGGTGTCATCGTGTTTTTTTCTTTTCTGGTTCGAACCTTCTCACCTTCTTTATTGGGTTTCATGTGAGATTGTAAACTTATCGGAAAAAAAATTATAAAAGAATCTAGGGTTTCATAGTTATTAAATCTTAATTCTTAAAAGAAAGAATGCCACCTAAGACAAATAAAAAGAGAAACTTATACACTTTATAAGAGATATATTCAATCTTAAATGTCATGTCTCCAAAAAATTTTAAAATAATTAAAAAAAAAACAAAAGATAATTAAAAAAATTAAAGAATAAACATATTCAGGTATAGTTAAAAAAATAAGTAATTTAGTAAATAAGATTACTTAAGTATCATAAAGACAAGTTTAAATCTCCACTATTAAACTTTACAACTATGGACTTGATAATCCAAATAAACTACTTTGTGAGAATTTACCTGATTTAAACCACGTTATAATTAAATTATCAGAATTTTAGCATTATAGTAAGTTTCAAAAGAAAAAACCAACAGGATCATCATCAATTTAGGGTTAAAACTTATTAATATATAAATTAACCAACCGATTTGAACAAATTAAGGTTGTACTGTATGATTGTTCGGGAATATTCGGTAGATCCTTATAAGCAAATTACGACAGAAGCAAAATTTTGGACATAGATTTTTTGGAAGGCAAACAAAACCAGAAAGATCCACACACACAACTTAGCTAAAAGTTAGGTCAGAATATTAATTAAATTAATAAATTTTTTGGAGAAGAAAATTTAATTGGATTGGTGGGTGGTGGTTGGATTTTTCGCCAAACGCATCTTTATCTGAACGTGTCGAGTCTTGGTGGCATATCCTTGTTTTTGTTTTCTACAAAAACTTCATTTCATACACTTCAATTTTTGGATAACTTAACCACTTGGCTTCTCTTTCAAAGAATCTTTCTCTCTAATAATGGGGCCTTGAACCATATCTTTTTCATAAATATATATCCCTATATTATTTATCTGCCATGTGATTCGTGACATGTATTTGCATTTATTATATGATAATAATATTATGATTTAATTTATGATAATGTGCATTATTGTTACCAACATAGTCACAAGGGAATATCTTTAACATTTTAAAAAAAAAATTAGATGAGTAATGCTAGGGAACCAACGTTAGGAGACCAATAAGGAGCTAATAAGTATAATTAGAAAAATAATGGGTAGTAAAAGAAAAGAGAAAAAAAAATGAAATTGACTCCTTATTATCTCTCTAATATTGACTACCAAGATTTTGACAGATACATAATTTAATTTTTTGTGGTTGGTTGGGAACATGGGTTATATAAGCCGCGTTAGCCTTATTTAGTTCAATGTAATTTAAGGGTTCATTTTGATAAAGTTTCTATATTATCTGGTTGGTCTTTATAACTTTATTAGATTTTTATAGTTTAAAATTTTTTTGTTAAATTCTTATATCGGATAAAAAAAATTAATTAGATCTCTTGTAATATTTGATATAGAATTATTGTTTTGTTACTGAAAAATAATAACTAAGTAAGAATTTGGTTATAAAATTTTAAAAAATTTAGTTAAATTATAGAAATAGAATAATTAAACCTTTAATAAATAACTTATGAATATTTACTATGAATAATTTTAGATAGATGGTGAAATTACTTAAATTTTTTGCTAATGAAAATAGTATTAGTAGTGATGATAATAATAATGAGAGAGAGATTCTATCATTATTTTTGTTTCCAGATTTCACCAAACGGACAATGCATATCATAATTATGGATATATATCAATGTGGGCTCCTTCATTATTTTGTCTGCAAGATTCTTCACTATGATTTTGCTTCGGAAAGTGACTGCTTTGTCAATGCATGATGAACCTTCAAAACCATGATAAACATTTGCAATACCAAGCTGTGTTTTTAATTTTTTCTTATTTATTTTTTTGAGTAATATATTATTAGGGTTAGGTAAAAGGATAAAAATATGGTTTGAAGTTGAAGCCTTTGACTAATTTCAGTAGGAGAGTGCAATAATATACATTCTATGATTAAAAGATTGATAACTTTAACAAGAATATAAAATAGAAAAAAGGAAGTGCAATGTACACTCCAGAAAACTAAAAGGTTATCCTTTAAATAATATCACCACTCAAGATTTACCTCAAAAGGTTTTATGGTCTAGTGCTTGTATACCAGTATTTTTTAAAAAATTTAAAGAGAAAAAAAATTATATCATTGAAAGAATTTGTAATGGAGTTATAGATCTTTTAGGAAAATAAAAATATCAAGTAAGTTCTTAAAAATTTGCAATAGTAAATCTGTAGGTACTTATTCAAATGGGATGACATACTAATAAGAAGAATAAAAATGTCTAGCATAGCAATTTTAAGTAATCTTACCTGTATAATTTTTTTTTTTGAATTAATTCTAACCAAATTGGTTAAATCTTAGGAAAAAAAAAATTCATCACTAAGAACATGTAAGTATGTAACACACATCCACTTATTCATACATCTAAATCTTATTATTTAACTTGATTAAATTTAATTGATAGAAAGACTTGTTAAAATTAAAATGCATTAAAAAACATAATTATGTTCAAATATTTGATGTGTTTATGTTTTGTTTCTCAGATGTACTCTCATGTTTTAATGTATTCTATTTTTTTTAGAGTGGAGAATTTGAATAATTATTAAAAAACGTACCAAAATAATATTTTTGAAGACTAGACTAATTTAGTTAAAAAAATTATAGCATCACCCAAATATATTCAACTTTGGTGTAAAATTAAAATAAAATAAATTCTAAAATTAAAGATCACACCTTAAATGTATCTCCTCAAAGGCTCTTAGCCTAATATGCCTGTTACTTGAACACGCCAGAGTTGTTTTATGTCGGGAAGAATCTAAAGACATTACTAACTATTAATAAGTGTCAACCTCAGTAATGGCGTTGTTATTATTTATTAACATTAAATATAATGACTAATGAGTAGTATTATTGATAGAGTATCTTAGAGATAAAGACACAAATATGAGGCGCTTTCAATTACCTTGTCATACTGTCTAATCCAACAGCTAAGAATAATATTGACATTAGCAAAACATTTGCTAAAAAAACCATTTTACTGGACAATAATAATAAGGTGAATGCTACGATACCTTCTTTTTTTGAGAAGATAATTTATTTTTTTTAGTCTATTAGTTTATAATTAACTTAATAAATAATTTTTTTTACGGTTGAAATGTATATCACTACTTATCTACCTTCTATTTTTCATTGAATTTGATTTAGAATGGAAAAAACGATATATTATATCACTTATTCTTTTTATATGATAAATAATAACGAAAAAATATTATATTATGTGCTTATCTCATAAGAAAAAATATAAAATATCATAAAATATCTTTATTTAAATAAGATTATATATTAAATACTAAAAGAAATTATTTATTAAATTAATTATAAATCAATAAACTAGAGAGATAATGTAGGATTCACCTAATAATAATAACTTGATGCTATTAGCCTATATGGATAATTCTAAAGTTGTCAAATATAAACAGCTTTTCAAATAAATTAATAAGAACTATATAAACCCACATAACTTCACATAACTTCAAATAAAAGGAACAAAATAAGGGGGAAAGCAAAGGAAAAACAAATGAAGGAAAATATGTCAATTAAAGGAGTTTTTTTTTTTTTCAAAGAAGAAGATATTGAAGAAAAACCTACTTTTTGTCACTAATGTAGATTAATTAAAACAGCATTTTCCTTTCTAGAAATTTAAAATTTAGGTTGGAATACACGTGTAACTTGTTTATGTGTCAACCCAATTAATACAATGTCACATCAATGGTGAAAATATCTTGATTTTAATGTAAACCTTGACTCTTTTATTTATTTTTTCCCCTATGCATTATTCCATCTCCATAAGTATATACTCCTGAATTATTAAAGGAAAGCTGGCTTGACAATTTGACTATATTATGAGATAAGGATAAAAAGTTCAGAGAGTAGCAAATTGAATTGATAATCAATCAAGGCCACCTTATCAAAACCAAAACCAAACAGTTATTGGAGGTGCTAATTGGTTTGTAGAAAGAACCTGAGCTTAACAACAAATTTGGCCAGTAATCATTGAATGTAAATATTCACTCTAAGCATTGACCTAATTAATCTCTTCCGGTCCACAATAGCAAAGAGTTCATGAAAAAGAATGAAATTTAAGATATATGGTATTTGAAAAAAGAATAAACTGCTTGATGTGGAGGACAAGGATTTTTTAATTCTTAGACTCATAAAAAAACTCAAGTAGCAAGTATAGAAGGAAAACTAAGCCTTCAAAAATATTCCAATAGCCTCTCTCCGTTGATCCTCCCCATATCTTTTTTTTTTCTTCTCTTTTTTTTTTGGATGTATCATCATGTCATGTATTATTCTCTTAACTTATAGTGGTAAAAATCACCTCCTCCCATGTATACTTTTATCTGCAAAATTCATGGTGGAGAGTAGTATTTTTTTTGTATACTTTTTTCCTATACATCAACAACTTTTACTTGTTTGTGATGAGTGTGGCTTTTCCAGCTATAGCTCTCTGATTTTTCATCTTCATCATCTTCCATGCTGTCGTCACCCTCAGTCGGGGACATTCCTCCCCTGGATCCGGTGGCTAAATGTAGGGGGCTCTGCGGTGAACCGGAACCAGAGCTACTCCCCTTTGATGAGTCATTACACTGATCTTGCCCTTGTGACATCCACAATCCTCCAAGAACTACCACAGATTGATTATGATTATGGTTACCACTTCCAGATGGAACTCTTCTTGTATGAAGCCGGTATTTCTGCAATAATAGTAGTCATACAAGAAACCACACATTAATATCCAATCAATACTTTCTCACATGATATAGGAAGCTGCAATATTGTTTGATCTATGTAGTTGATCACACTTAACCCATTAACTTAAGGTTGTAATTGATAAGTGTCTCAAGACAGAAAATACAAAAACAGAAACAAGACACAAAATTTGTATCTCTACTTTTGTCCTCGAACAAAGACATGTTGCCTCTTCTTTTAGTGTATAGTTTTCCAAACAGGTTTGTGTTTCCCAGTATCTCTATAAGTGGGTTATCAGAGAGTTACCAACCAGGACCCTAGTGATGTAAGGTTTAGTTTTGTTTTTCCCTTAATTGCCTAATCACCAAAACAAAAATAAACGAAGATCAAAATCAAAATAGCAATAACTCACTTGTAAATGGCTCTTCACTTCATCGTTGGTGAGTCCATCAACCTGCATGAGTTCTCTAATCTGCTTGGGTGTTGCCACTGAAATTTACAGAACCAAGAAAACCTTAAATTAGACAAATGAAACCACACGAAATTCCATAATTGATATGATTAAGAGCTACCAAATTTGCATATACATAGATTGACATATATAAATGATATGATATGATCTATATATACATATATGTAATCACATAAAATTCCCATATCTGTCTCTTGCCAGATTTAACTTCAATCTAAGTCACAGCTTCACTCATATATACAAGACATCAAATTGGTATATCAACACAATTGTAGCATCAACTCCCCAAACATCTAAGCCTTTTAAATGCAGTTTCCAAATCAGTACAATATTTTAAGAGTCTTCCACTACCAAAAGTAAAGTAACACAATTGCAACATTCCTAGTTCAAGCAAATCAATCATAGATCACACAATTCACAAACAGTACTACTATATCTAACAACAAAAGATGAATCATCAATTTTCACCACTCACCTTGAGAACCACCAAGCTTCTGCAACGCATTGACAAATCTCCTGTGCAGCTCCGGGGACCAGCACCTCCTCTGCTTCCTAGCAGTCTGCTGAGGCTGAAGAGGCATCATGGCAGTGCTGCGGTGCACAGCGGCTGCCGGAGGAGAAGACGACGAAACCGGCCTGTTGTTGGAGCTGGTTCTGGATCCACTGGAACCAGAACCTTCCCTAAGAGTCTTGACTCCACCAACACCAGCAGCAGGGGTCAAGAGAGGAAGCCTATTAATAGCAACAATATCTTCCTTCTCTTCTTTTGATGCAGAGAGCGCCACAGTAGTCACTGGCACTGAACAAGAAGAGTATGAAGTAAAAGGCATAAACCCTCTTCCTCCATTATTATTTCTAACATTGCTTCGAGATTGAAAAGGATCCTCAACTACACATTCCTGATTCTTCTGTTAACACAACACAACACAACACAATCACTTACTAGTCCTAAAAAGAACAGAGTGTGTGAATTTTAAGTTATCACTTGTTGTTTACCTTTGTTCCGAATTTATGATGATGATTTTGGTGATGGTGTTTGTGATTATTATCAAAGGCATTATTATTGTTATTGTTATTGTTAAGTAAGATTGAAGAAGAAGTGTTCCAGAGCTGAACGGAACTCAACCAACTCTTCTTATCTCTGCATTCTTTCTCCTTCCGATTATTGTTATTGTTATTATCATTATTAACATGTTCTTCATCGTCTTCGCTATGATCGAACTCTTTCTTCAACGGAATGAACTCTTCCAGCACTGGCTGAGATTTACACGCACCTTCACTGCATTTCGCCAATTGCTCCTTCAGTTCCACAATTGCTGCAACCAAACAAAGAAACAAACAGAGAAAGAAAGATATAAAATAAGCAACAATTTGAAAAGAAAAAAACCTAAGGAGAGGAGAGAATTGAGGGAGGGAAGAACCATCGCCGAGAAGGAGCATGGAGAGAGGGAGCTCGCGCTTGAAGGCGTGGATCTTGTTGTATTCATCTTCCAAGTGGGAGAGGAAATCGTTGATCGTGGATTGCTTCTCAGATGCGGTGATTTCCGATGTTGAAAGACCGGAGATGAAATCAGTTATGGTTTTAGGAATGAAACTCCGTGATGATGGTGGCGGTGGTGGCGGTGCCTCTGGTGTTCTAATTTGTAAGCTCAGTTCTGCAGGAACCGAACCCATTGGAATTCGATCTTCTTCTTCTTCTTCTCCGTTTGCGGTTGGAATTCAATTAAGATCGTTTGATTGATGAGAGTTTCAGAGAGAGAGAGAAAGAGAGAGAAAGGGAAATGGCGAGCGAGCGAGGAGAAGTTGGGGAAATGGGAATGGAATAAATATTGAATGAGAGTGTGTGTTTTTTGTGTTATTCTGTCACAGATTATTCTTCTTCTTAATATTAATAATGTGAATTTTATTAATTAATTTAATTATTTATATATATATATATTCGACTGCAATGATAATATATAATTTTTTTTTGAAAAAGAAAAAGGAAGTAAGTGGATTGGATTGGAAGGAAGGCAAATTTTCAGAAACGCGAAGATTCTGCGCAAACAAGAAACAATGAAAGAGAAAGAGAAAAAGAAAGCATCCACGGAGGTTTATTGTTATTATTTTTTATTATTTTAGTTTTAATTTAATTTCTTAATTTTTTTTTAAAAAAGGAAAAAGTCACTTTCGGGTCCTCGCGTATTTCTTTCTTTCTTTCTTTCTTTCCTTCCTTTACTGTTTCTCATTCATGCATTATTTGACTAATTAGGGAACTTATCTTTATCAATTTAATTAATCAAACTCTACTTAATTATACTGGGGTTAACTTTGTAATTGACTATAATTTATGGGTTCTTTGACTAAGTCTGATTATTATTCTTCCTCATCAGTTTTATTAAATAATTCATGTAAATTATAGCAAGGATTTAATTATATATAGGAGTAGTATATATGACTATATATTGCTTTTAGGCATGATTTTGACTTATGATTTTGTTGCTCACATCTTGCACTTTAATTTTGCCACAATAATAATGCTGTTTCATGCATCTGTCAGCTTTGACTATGAGCTGCTTGCTATCTATAAACCATTCTGACCAAGCTAATTAAGTAGAGAATATTGCCATTATAGTAATTCTAGTTTTGGTTAATTTCTAATTAAATAAACTATAAAAAAAATGTAATAAAATAATAAGACTTATTCTTTTGAGTTATATATTACTGAAAAAATTGTAATCAATATATAAATTACAATAGTGCTAAACCATTTCTTAAATCTGTTGGGGGTATAAGTTATAACAATGTTGTAAAATCAAACCCAGCCAAGCACTAATATTATTTGAATTTTTAAATAAAAGTTGTTGCCTCATATTGTCTTTGATTGATACCAAATTAACATGTGCAATGCTGAAAGTAAGAGTCCTTACTTTCGGTGAGTAGTTAATAGAGCAGCCCTTAGCTTACATGCTATTTGGTAAGTTTACTTCTTTAAATTTTTTTACTTTTTTTTAAAAAAAAGTATCATGATTATTATACTTATTTAAAGTTTTGCTGTAATTTATTGTAACAAAAGAAATTGTGTAAATAAACTAAATTGTAGTTTTTCTTCATCAATTCTTTTTAAGTTCATTTATGTTGAGGATCCTTATATCATGTTAATATTGAGAATAATGCTACTACATACATGCACATATTTATTAGGTAAATTCATCTTTATTGAAGGAAGCATTTACTTCACTACCATATTATTTTTATTATTTTCTCACTTATGAATATTTATTAGATGGTTTTTATTAATACTAATTAGTAATTACATACCCAAATTTGATAGAAACAGATTTATAATTATACAAAATTTTTACACAATCATATATTTAAATTTTCGAATTATATAATTTAATAAAAATTGCAACATATTTTAGGTTGTAGAATTATATAAACATATTTCAATCAATTTATTTAAAATTATATTATAAATTTAAAAATTAAGTAAAAAAATTATATTACATTTACATCAATCCCTCTCTTGAATGTTCGTTCACAAGTCACAACAGCCAATTTTTGCTTTTATAAAAGAAAGAATTTATAGGGAAGCACTTTGGTATTACAGCTTAGAAAGAATTAAAGAAAGAAAGAAAGAAACTAAGAAAGGATAGGGTGTGGTTACGGTCAAATAATGATAAGTTATTTTAATGTGATAATATTCGAAACTGCTTTGTATCTGTCTTTTGATAAGTCAAGAATCACCTGCTTTTGGAACCAAGAGGGCCACTCAAGGTGGAATATAAATGCCTTCATGAAGATTCCAACACGTGTATTCTCTATTATCTACTCCTCTTTCAATCAATATTCATATATATTTTCCTTTATTTTTTTAAAATTTGTTTATAGATTGTTATTGATGATTAGTCTTGCCAAAGGATATTTGAGATCTAAGTTTTTTTTAATATGTATATTTTAGTATGATTGAGCTGAAATGGAATAAAATTAGCTAGTATTGGACACAAATACATACATTATTTTAGATATATGTAGGTTTTAGTTGAACAAAAATATTTTATAAACATTAAAAATTAACTATTATATAAGTTATTTCATATTCATATAATTTCTTTAAGAAATTAAAACAATTAAATAATTTATAATAAAAAATCAAGTATATAAGCACAAAGATGATTATTCATTAGTATATTTGAATATAATTCTATTTGTATTTTGAGTATAAATATAAAAATAATTTAATTATATTATTTATAATAAAATTTAATTATATACTTATGCTGATTTTCTTGTTCTTTATGATTTTCTTCCTAGTGCTATTTTTACTCGTTTCTCTGCTGATTTTAGAGGTGTTGCTTTTCTTAGAAGGGTTACTTTGTAAATTCTCTTAGGCGTTATTAGCCCCCAAAAAAATAATGAAATTTGATTATATTATTTATAAAATTTGTTTATAAATATGAATGTTTTGATTATCTTGTATCCTATTACAATTATTTTATCATTTGTTTTTAAATAATAAAGAATAAATTTGTCAATTCTAAATACTCAAAGATGTTTGCAATAATATATTTTCATTAAAAATTGTTATGCGTACATAAAAAATATTTATTAAATTAATCATTATATATATACACACGATATTTCAAATGTTTTTAATTAATATTTAATTTATATTTTAATATATATGTAAACAATTAATTTAGGTAATTAAAATTTTAATTTACAGTAATTTGATTTTGGATTAGAAAAATTAACTATACCAATGTGATGGTAGCTAGCAAAGCTATTGGAGATAGAAATAACATGCCTTTTGAGTTTTGAGACATCACTTTGTAGCAACATTGTTGTCCTTTCTTGCTCATATTATGAAGAAAAAGGAAAAGTAGAACAAATAAAAGATCATCCAATTTTATCCTCCCCTCATGAATCTACACTTTGAGAATCTCATGCCATGAGAGCAGAATTTAGCTAATAAGCATTCTAGATGTTATTACTTATTAGTACAACTGTCAATCAATAAGGAGGAAGCTAGCTAAATGAGTCATTCAATGTGTGTGTATGTATGTAGTAGGTGGAATAAAATTTTTTGAGATAGATAGAAGGTTTTGCATTAGCAATCTTCCAAAATGCTCCATCTTTTAATAATTTTGTCCTTGAATCAAATTTTCTCCAACCTCATAATAAGTACTCACTACCTTGTTGTGCTGCTACTTTAAAACATTCTATGCTTACAACATATAATAATGTAAGATAGTATACGATAATCTAATTATTTTAATTATTATTTTTAATATGTACTTATTTTATAATAATTTTATAATTAAAACGCTTCTCAAAATAATAATCTTATAAATGAGGTTAGAGCAATATAGCTATGAAAAGTTTCAAATCGGTACACCCGGTGTTTACTTAAAAATTTTCCTATAGCTAGACTCATACTAGATTTTTGGGTGTGAAATACCATGTTAGTTCATTTTAAGTATGAATAAAACACTGAATTTCTTATATAACAAGATTGTATTTGATTTTTTCCCTAAATTATAAATATAAAAATAAAAATAATAATATAAGTCCTTAATTGTTAATATTTTGGATTGTACATAATTAACACATTCTCATTTATTATCCAGTAAAATATGAAATATATTAGTTTAAATTTTACATCTGATATATGAGAATGTATTATTATTACTAATTATATTTAGGACAAATAGGACAATTAATTAGGTACACATCGAAATTTTTTATTTTATTTTAGTAAAAGAGTCAATATAGTAACAATTTCAATAAATATTATGTAAAAAAAAACTATTTGTTCAAAGATTAATAAGATAAATAATGATAGGGCATTTGGGACCGATTTGAAAGTCACATGATATGATAGAGCATGCTGCAAAATCTTCATTTGTTTTTTTTGTTGAAATATATATATAAGGAAATAATAATATGGTGACAGGTGTCCAGTCTCTAGTAGACATGAAAAAGCCTAATTTCTCTCATCCAATCATAAAAGTATATATAGAACTGATCTTATATATAATTAAGTTACATGATTACGCTTCTTCGAGCGTGTTTGGATTAACGTTAGCAAACTTGAGTTTGAATGAACTTGATTTTGTAAAATTAATTTTGGGTAGAATTGAATTTGTGTCAACATGATTTATGTTTGACAACTCTATGCTAAAATTAATTTTGATAAAATGAATATTATTTAAATTTTGAATAATATTAATCAAAATCATTTTTAAATATATAATTATTAAATAGGACATGATATTAAATTATAATATTATTATTTTAAATATGTTGAATTTTTTATTTTATTTTTGTTTTTTAGTATATTTTTAAGTATTCTTAATACTTTTTTTTAGTACGTTATTTTTTTTGTGATTTTTTTATTTAATTAGTTATATCCAATAAGATGAATAAATTATATTATAAATAATCATAATTATAAAAATGTATAATATTTAAAAATAAAATTAGAGAATCCAATAAATAAAACAATAATATACAATAATATGTTTTAAAGGGTAAGACTTGTAAAAAAAAGGTTAGAATTTTAATGCAAATGAAATGAGAACGCTGGTTAGTGAACGCAGAAGTTACAAATTGTTGCTTCTTATAAACAGGAGTTAGGGAGATAAAATCACGTCTACGTTTAGAATGAAAAAGGCACCCAAACAAAAAATTGCAGCGTTCAATAAACATAAACGTGATTTTCATGTTTCAAACGCTAAATCAAACATGCACGTCATTTACACCAACAATAATCAATTGAGCTTGATTAACCGAATTTACTTTTTCGTTAATAAAATTACTACACATGTTTTCAAACAAATTAATCAAAATTTTTCATAATAAAATAATAAAATATGTCATAAACACTAGAAATACATATATTCAATTATATGTGTATATATATATATATATTTAAATTATACATGAAATATAAAGTTATTTAAATGATATAATTTTTTGTCTTAAATTATTTATCACATTAACAATTTGGTATAATTTAAAATTTAATTTACTTAAATAAAACTTATATTTACATAAATAATTTTTTTTTCGTAAATATATAATTAAAATATGAATATACATAATATTAATTAATTTAATCAACAAATTTTTAGTTATTATTTTCATTTTATATAAAAAATTAAGTAAATAATTATCTAACTTTAATTAAGATTGGAACTTGGAAGATAGTTGGTCAAATGCGTTGAACTAATTTTCTTTTTTAATTAGGTACAATTCGTACAAATTAGAAAGAAATTACTATGAACAATTTATATATTTATTATTTTTTAATTATTAATTTTTGAAAAGAGGGCGTGGAATAGAATCTATCTAATTGCACAGGCTGGCATACACACCACTACATTAACAACTATCATAGATCGCGTGACTATTACGCGCTAAAACAACGGCTCTAGAGAGATAGGGAATCCAATTTTTTTTTTTTTTGCGGTGGCCCCCACTTTCTATATTGCCTAAGATTACGTCTGGAACATTGCACTCACTAGAAAGATGCTTTCTTTTTTTATTTTTTATTTTCAAAAACAAAAAAGGACAAGCTTTTACAACCGTTAGATTCCAACTCTTTTCCACAGAATTAAGAATCTCTACCCGATCCACAAAATTCTACTTTTGTTTTTTCACTTTATTAGAAGGTACGTTGTAATTTGTAATTATACCACTTAGAATCTCAATTTAATTTTCAAAATTTTGAATTTCTTTTTGGTTTTAAGTCATTTGATATTATTATTGTTTTATTTAGATAAAAATATTTAAATGATTTTATATTTTATTTTTTATGTTGATAAGAACTTTGTGTTACAAGCAACAAGATATTAAAAAAACCATCACTAAAAATATAAGATATTGAGAAAACCATCACTAAAAAATTAGCTTCGATGGTGGGAGAATTTAAGATTATATAAGGCTTTTTTTTTTAATGTTGGCTGACCTTTCGCCGGTTAGAACTCTTTATAGGTAATCTTTTTTCGTTTGTCGACTCTTAATAAATATCACCACAAAAATTAGTTCAAGTGATAAAAGAGTCCAATGTCTTATAAGGTTTTTTTTAGATGTTGACCTCGGATCTGGAACTGTACCACTTTATTTACTATAAAATTAATTTAAAAATAATTATAATAAAAAGTAATATTATTAATTAAAAAGTCTCAAGGCCCGTTCGCTACTTGTTTTGAGTAATTTATTACTTTTGGCTTAAGATTCACTCTCCAATATCTTTAATAATGTTAGCACAAAATTACAAACAGGGGCGGAGCTACCTTTTACCAAAGGGGTAATGGCCCCCCAAACCTATAAAAATTAAAAATAAAAGCCTTTACAATTTAAGTTTAGCCTTCTAAAAATTATATTTTGATCCCTCTTATAAATTATATTTTAGTTTTTAGCCTTTTATTAAAATAAAATTAGTTTATAAATACATGTATTGTGTATTTATGAATAGACATATATTATTTAAATTATTTTTAAAATAAATTTTATATTTTATATTTTAATATTTATTTTATATTAATAACTAATTTAATAATTAATTTTTGGGATGAATCTAGTATAATTCATTTTATATAAATGAATAATTTATGTATATATTTGTTATAGTTAATAAATATACTATTAAATCACTTTAATATCACTGTAAAATAATTAAAATATTTAAAAATATATAACAAAATTATTAAAAATTAAATTTTTAACCTTTAAAAAAATTTAGCCTCCTCTAATAAATAACCTAACTTCGCCACTAATTACAAATACAATAACATTATCTTATTCTTATCTTTTCTTTTTCGTGATATATCTTATTCTTATCTTAAACATAGCAGTTTGAATTACTTGCTCTTATGCTTTTGAAAAATATTATATGTGCCATATTTTATTATTAGTATTTAAGTAATTAATAATAAAATGAACATAAAACTATTTTTATATCATAAAAACTAATTTAATAATCTATCAAAAAATTATATATAAATACGATTTTGCTAAGTGTACACATAAACACATTGAAACACATAAATTTTTTTTTATTTGAAAAAATGATTAATTAGAATGTGTTTGTGTGTTTTATGTGTACACCAATATGACTTTGCTATTTTTTTCTTCTTTTCATCACAACTCCATTGCTTTTGTCGGATGCTTACAATCAAAGAATCCACACTTATAACACGTTGTTATATATATTTTGTATTTTGTATATAACCCATACCAATTTACTTAAATATCCCTGTACTATTTCATGTTTAATTTCCTAATATGTCTCTCTTGGACTAATCAATCTCTTATTACCAAGTATTTTCATAAGCTTTATTCGAGGATTCACCTTAAAGGACTAAGAACATGCATTATTGAAGTATTGGACCCTTTTAATTATTAAATGGAAATAATATACACATTCTTTTAAAAAAAAATTTAACTAATATGTGCTCTAAAGACATATATAATAAGATTACAAATTAAAAAAAAATTATATTGAAAATACAAAAATATAACATGCGTTTAGTTTGTATTTTAATTTTCAATATTTTATGTTTTCTGAATTTTATGAAAAAAAAAAAACAAAATTTTATTGTTTTTATTTTTTTTTCTTTTTCCTTCATAAAATTCAGAAAATAAAAATATTAAAAATAAAAATAAAAAATAAAACGCAAACCAAACATAATCATACATTTTTAATGTATTTATTTTGTATTCATTAAATGTAACTATTTAAAACATTTTATTAATAGTTAACTTATCATGCATCCTTACGTGCATGTTAGCTAGCAGAACCTTAAAAAAAATAATGTTATCTCACTAACTTTGAAGCTTAATATAATAAATATATTTTTATTATATTGATAAAAACATTATTATTTTACTCGTTACTTAAGTATTGTATCTTATTTTTTAAAATGATTTTTTTTACAAAAATAACCTTTTAAAAAACGCCCTATATTTTTTTTTTATTATCTATGCTACTTTATAAAAAAAATTAATTCTCCCATCAAAATATAATTAGCTTCCGATGAACTATGATGATTCTCCCCAAATTTTATACTATTCGTACAAACTAGCTAGCTAGTTGATGATCATAGTTAATTAAATTAATACAAGAATATATGTGTGTGGTCAAGATCAGATAGGCATGAACATAAGACTGGATTAAAATAATATAAGAAAAAAATATTGATTTTGAACCGAAAGAGTCTAATATAGGTGACCATCCAGTTCAGATGTGAACAAATAATTCTGCTTTAATTTCTTAATTATTAGTTTATGCCCCATAAGATAAGTTAACAGTAATGTCAACCTATATATGACACTAATCAATGAACTCATTGCATATCAAAATTTCAAGAAATATTAAAGGGCATAATTGTAATTTTAGAATCTTGTGGCTTTGTTCTATTGCTTTGGTTATTATTATGCTAATGTTATTCCCTAAAGCAGTCAAAGAGAATCCTTCTTCCAAATGGAAGTAATGATATCATATAATTGAAAATAGTAAGTCATGAACACCCAAAATAATAATAGTAGTAGAGAAATAATTTTTTGAAAAAAAAAGGCCAGGTCATGGGTCATGAATCGCAAGGATCATTAAATATTTTTCAACTCAGTACAAAATATTTGATTAGGTCTATTCAAGACGGAAAAATAAAATAAAAGATATAAAAAAAACTAAAATTTAGAGTGCGAGTTTTGCATATGAAAATAAAAATTTTTAGAGCCTATTATGATACAAGAAAGTCTATGAAACCAATAAAATTAATAATCCATAAAAGCCGATATATTTTTTTCTTTCTCTTCTCCTTCCTAATTTTTCAATCTCATAATTTTTCTAATTAATCATAGAAAATTGCTATGATAAAGATGTAAATGTAAAGAGATTCTTTTTCTTTCATTTTCATTGGATATGTAAAATGATATGTTTTAAAAAATAATTGATTATAAAGTCTTAATCGTTCATATTTGAGAAATTTTTCTCTTTCTATAAAATTGAATTTGTATTTTAGAACTCTCTTTAAATTTATTAATTTTACAATAGCTCTCTAACATTAATTTCGTAACATTATTCTTATGGTATATAAATGTTTCTTACTCTAACAAATTATTTCAATAAAAACCATGTTATCATCTATTTATTATAAATTAATTACTAATTAGTTGCTCGTATAAAAGGTAAAGTTAAAATGCAAAATATAAATTTAAAATATATGAAACAATACATGTTAATATATATTAGAAATATGATTTTTTATATATATATTTGTTTTAATTATTGATTTAAAATTTTAAAATAAATCAGGATTTATATGACTAAATAATAATTTAGCATTTGATTTTGGGTACCTTAAAAAAAAAGAAATTTAAGTATGAAATATACTCTAAATTAAAAGTTTAAAGTTTAGAATTTAAGAGGTAATATTTTTAATGAAAATTTTTTTTATTAAAGTAATTCTCTCTTGTAAAAGATATTCGAGGTGAAAATAAAAAGAAAAAAAAAATTCACAAAAGTGGGAAGGCATGGAATAGAATTTTGAATGTTGTTATTATTGTGGTGGGTAAAGGGGTAGCTTGACCATATGGTTGGTTTGTGGAGGCTTTAGCTAGTTGCCAACCAATCCTCTAAAGTTGATATTCAAAGCATCCATCAACTAATTTCAATTCACCAGATACCCTTTAAAAAAATAAAAATATAAATAATTAACCAGAATCCAAGAAAGAAATGGTATCTTCAACAGTTATCCACACTTTCATACCTAAATTTTTTTATCTACTAATAACAAGCTTTCACAAAGACACAAACCATGTTATTATTTGACAAAAAAAAATGTCTTATAATTTGTTTTAGAGTGATTAATTATAATGTGAGTATTCAGATTATCTCTCAAGGAAAACCTCTATTTTATTTTCTTTCATATTTTAAAGGTTACAATTATTTTAAGAATTTAATTGTCAATTTTTTAAAATTTACACTACAAACTATTTATATGTACATACATAAATTATTAGCTGAAAAATAATTAAAATGCAAATAATAACTTTGTTTTGAATTGAGGTTGTAACTCAATGATTGAAAAAAAAAAAACCTTCATTTTTCTCTACTCCTTTTTTTAAATTATGCAATTACGATAAAAAAAAATTTTAAATAAATGAATGAAATTTAATTAAGATTCAAACACCTAACCATAATAGAAATAAAAAAACCCTAGTTTGTTGAAGTTAGAACAAAGTTAAGAGAAGGGCAAGTTGGTTGGATCCATGAAGATAGATGAGAGAACATAGAACATAAGATACCTTAATTATATATGAGAGGATTTAGACAAAGACAGAGGAAAATTCCTCTCATCAAACAAACCACCAAAAGAAGAAAAGAAAAGAAAAGAAAATTAGAGCATCTTTCACGTGATGACAAGCTCATATTCATTCATGGGTTCATCGCATCTGTGTCAGTTCCTTCATGAAGGCATCTATTTGTCCCCAATCCATGTGATAATAATAACAAACAAGGGCCTCTATTTATTTTATTTTTGTTTTTCAAAGAATCTTTTAGAATAATGAGTACCTCTTTCTTCTCTTCTCTATCAATTTTTTCACCATTTTTTTTTCTTCTACGGAATCTCTAGTAGAAAACTAATCTGCTTCGAAACTACGCTCAATTTTAAAATTTATTGTTAGCTAATAAATTATTATATATATATATAAGATAAAATTTTAATATCTATTTAAATAGATTAATGAATTGATTAATAAACTAACTTAAAATTGTATTTTTTAGCCATTTTATTTAAAGTAGATGTGATAATAGGTAAGATAGTATAGAGTTTAGATCTAACCATAATTTTATTTACGGGTTTAAAATATGTCAAATCTACTTTGATTTAATTTGTGAATATTCAACCTTATTTACAGGTTATAAAAAATAGTATTTACAAATTACTAAATAAAATTGATTTTTATATAAATAAAATTGTTAAATTTTTTATTAAATATATTGACTCGATAGTTAAATTTTTTTATTATTAAAAAGTTATTAATTCGACACTCATTTCTAATATATTTATTATATATAATACGAGTGCGGGTTGATCGAATAGTATAAGGCTTCAATCCACACCCTATTCGCTCCGGGCCTAATCCTATCTATCGCGACTCGAGTTGATAATCCTATTCAACCGGATTGAATACTCAAGAATAGGTTGTTATTGCCCTGCTTTAGAGTTTGGCTACCTTGTCTTCTTTTATTAGTGATTGTTTTGCTTGTGACATTATTATTGTAGGTCTTGCAATAAAATCCACTTATTCAATTATTCTCCTTTCTCACACACACACTAAATTAAATACATCATGCTTCATCATTAGGTCTTCTCTCTATTTTTTCAACTGTTGAAAGGACCTTTCCCGTATGATGAAAAGCCTAGCTACAACTTTATAATTACAATATAAATTAATCAGTGTAGAAAATGCAATTTCAATACAAATAAGATAATAGATTTGGTCACTTTTAGTCTTTTACAACAAGATTATATGTTGCAAGAAAAATACATGTGATGTCAAGGAGTTAAAGCAAGAATTAATCTATGTATATCATTATATATATCTGTATATATTATTTAGCAGCACAGAAAAATATAAACATTAGCACAAAAAAATTTATATTTTTGTACTAATATTTATATTTTTTCGTGTTGCTAAATGATATGTAATGGTATATCTAATATTACCCTTAAAGCATATTATGTTTACTTTTTTTTTACCAGTAATATAGAGGAGATAAGTTAATCCAAGAAAAGAGTACTACTAGTATATATCCTATATAATTAAAAGGTAATAATAATAATAATAATAATAATAATAATAATATCTCAAAAATTAACAATAGATAAAATAGTTCAAAGAAATGTTAAAGGAGATAATAACAATTTCTCATTCTATATCAATTGAATTTCTAATAATAGGCTTCAATAATTATTAAAGACTTTATTTAAAATTAAAAGATTTAACTTTTAAGTGATACATACATAGCTTTATCAAAATTAAAAAAGTGTTGACATGTATTATATTAAGTAATTTACTTAAATATGTTAATTTATCTAACGATTTTTAATTATTATTTTTACGTAAAGATATTTGCACCTAAGTAACTCAATTTTAAATATTTTAAATTTAGAAAAAAGAAGGAAAAAAAAAACCTTAAAAAACCTTGATAGTAAAAAACGTAGATTTATAATAATAATAATAATAATAATAATAAATATTAGGGTTGCATTAATTAGTGTTGTTGCTTCATGCGCAAAAGTAACAGTATAATGATAAGTATATTGCTACACATTGGCACAAGTGAGAATCACTACAACACAAACACAAACATGTTGCACTCACATCAAAACTCAAAAGGGTGTCCCTTTCCACTTCAGGAATTTGCATCATGGCTTCCATGGTAAGAAGAGTACTTATCACTCTCCATAGATGGATCTCTATCTCTTTTTATTTATTTCGTTGCTTCACAACAAATTCATTCTAGCCCTTATTATAACTAATTTACAGAACCAACATTAAACTAAAATCAATTGCATGCTGCATGCGTTTCCACGCAAAACCATTATTATTATTATTATTATTCAGTAAATAATTAATTTTAAAAGGCAATGAAATGTGAGGGATCTACATATCTGTACAAGAAAGTATTCATTGGAATAGGAAAGGAGAGATTAGAGGGAACATAATTACACAAGATGACAAGATCAAGAAAGCTTAATACTAAATTAAAAAATAAATTCCATAATAAAGCACAAGCACTTTTGCAAAAATAACATCTGATTTCATCCCCCTGTCAATCACATAAAAGTTATGGGAAAATTTAACTGCAAGAAAGTCTCTCCATCACGCCATTTCAATATAAATATTAAAAGAGAATAAACATATAAGAAAAATAATGTAAAATTTTAAAAATGCAAAAATTTAATATATAAATAGAATTATTTCTAAATAGTATTTAATTAACTTGAATTGGTCTAATGATTAGCTCATTAATTCGTTTAAGTAAGTATAGAATCTCGTCTTATATATTCAGCTACCCGTTGCGGCAAATCCTTAAATGAAACTTAAATCCACCGTGGATTAATTTTTAACCTCCCGATGAGGGAAAAGATTCTAAATTGTAATTAAACACATGCAAAAAAATATTATTTACTCATTATAATTTAACTTTTATTTATTTCAGAAAATTTTTCACATACTCAAAATTTGAGTAGCTGTGTTAAAGTTTGATAATTAATAGACAAATTGAAACAGAGATTTTTTATTGGAAATATTTGATGAGCAATTCAATAATACTATTTGTAGAGTAAATATTTCTACCATCCATATAAAATTATTGATATTATTAACGGTTCTGTTATCTACATATTCTTTTTCTTTCATTTTTTATAGTCCGTGTAGGCTAAAAAATGTACGAATAGCAATATTCTATTATTAATTGATTACATGTTTAAATTATTCTTGAGTGGTATTATGAGATTTGTGGTTAATTAACTATAAAAGAAAAGAGAAAAGAAAAAGGCTTGAAGGATTAACGAAACGTGGATGCAACTAAGAGAGAGAGGGAGAGAGAGATGACGGTGGCAAATGATGAGAGAGGGAGGGAACTGGGAAGTGAGAAGCGAAAAGGGGAATCGGTTCGCCGCATATCAAACGGCGGTGAGAAAAAAGGGACCACCACCTTCCATTTTAAAAATAAAATAAGATTCTCATTCTTAACTTAATCTTAATACCCCCCAATAATGTCTCCTCCAATACCTAATTTTGTCCTTTTCTTTTTTCCTTAGCCTCATCCTAATTCCATCACCCACTTCCTCCCCTTAGCTTCAATCATATACTATACTATTCATTTATGGAAATAAAAAATAAATTATACAGTTCTTTCCGTATTTTTCTTAAATTAAATTAACATTATGTGTTATTGTTTATATATATATACACACACAATTAGATTTATTATATAATAATATTTAAAAAAATGGATGATTGATCCTCTAATTTTCAAAGAGTATTAAAATAAGACACCAAAAAAGAGTATTAAAATAATTAAGTTTTAATTTCTTTTCCAATAAAAAAATCAAAGTTTTAAAATTTTGATTTTCAGACATCACTACCATTAAGACCAAGAAGATTTTGGGTCTTATGAAAAAGTTGACAATGTGTGAATAGAGGAGGCTTGTTGCTTGTAAATTATACTATTCGTTAATATTATCATCATGAGAATAAAAGAATTGATGGTGCAATATAATACAATGTATAAACTTTGTCAAAAACAATCTACTAAAGTAAAATAAAATACTTACACATGTATACCTTTTGTTTGAAACATTTTTAAAGCTTGATTGACTTGCAGAGAAGTATTACATGGTCTCCTTAAGGAAAAGGGAGATTGGAGATGAGATTTTAAAACATTTTTCCTCCACGTATTTTTTAATCTGACAAATCGATTATACTAGATTTGAGCTTCATTTAAGAGTTTATTACTCTTTAATAGAATACTATATGCATAAAGCGTAATTTAAACTTCAAATATTTATTTAAAGATGAATTAACTACCGAACCAATTCAAGTTCACTGATTTTAAAATATTATTATTAGTATTATTATGGTACCCTTTTGTCAACATACGGCAAAAATGCAACCCACATGTTGAATCCTAAGCTGATAAAATCATGAAAGGTCATAATTCTTAAATGGGATGACACTGCATGCATTTTCTGCTAGCCACATTCACATGAGCTCTATATTAAGCTCAATGTTTGACAATTATGCACATCTTCAAAGCATAGAAGCATTGCACCACCCAAGAAAAGGGGCATAGAAATTAGAAAGTATGGTGCTATGAGCACTTTTTATATGGACCATCAATTAACCCCTAATGCCATATGTTTTGGTATCTTTGATATTTATAGGTAGTGCTAGTTATAAATATTTGCACCTAAATATAATAGTGCACGATATCAATCCAAAGTTCAATACATTACATATGCAAAAATACAAATATTTTATAACAAGTTCATATAAACTTAAACTATTGGTGTAAAATAATCGCAGCACTACTATACGAACAACAAATGTTATCCTCTTCAACCAACATTTCAGTAATGCTTTAAACTTTAAATATTAAATTCTAAATCCTAAATTCTAATAGTATTAAATTAAAGTATTGGGTCCTATCATTTTTCAAATGATTTATATATACATTCAATTATTATATATTTCACAAAAAATTAGAAACAAATGATTGATACAATTATCGTATCAATCGGTATAGAATTAATCAAAATCAGAGAAAAGAATTAAAAGAAAATCCGAAAGGGCCAAGGAAAGAAATTAGAATTCTAATTCATTCGAAAGTCGAAACATAGCTAAATTATTACAACAAACTCTTATAGTCTAATTATCTAGTTGGGGCTAAGCCCAATCCTAATGCTTAATATATTAGTATAACTTCAATCCCTATGTGGTAGTGATAAGGAAGAATGCCTCAAAACTCAAGAATCCGAGTTTGAGACATGGCATTTACATTTAAGGCTATAATTTAAGCGGTGACTTTCTAAACCTTGTAACAACTGCATTCGGACCTTGTAATAGTGGTCAAGAGGGGGAGGTGGTTTGTTGGGTGCGCATAGTGTGTGGGTTCGTAATGCAAGCCTAGGATTGGAGCTATTCAATTTATCGAGAAAAAAAAAATCAAATAAATATCACATCATTAACTATATTTTTTTCACCGGAATAACCTTTTAGAAAATTATATATTGTAAAATATGTCTAATAAGGATTTTAGATGTAAGAAAGAAACATAAGGATTAGAAACTAGAAACTAGAAAGTAGAAAGTATTCAAAGAATTACGATAATGCGAATATATGCCCCTAACTTGCAAACACCACTATGCCAGACAACCCCTCAAGTATTTCGCATACAAATATTCCATGACCATGATTGGTGATCGAAGAGCCCCCCATGTGAAATGCAATAACAGACAATAACAGTAAAGAGATTCTGATCAAAAGGCAAAAATATGTTTGTAAGTAGAGTACCCAAATTGGACTGAAAAAAGGCAGAAACAGAACAAATTCTTGCTACTGACTGTGGCACAAGGCACAATTAGCTCAACAGTCTAATCCTAAAAGCTAAAAAAGAAAGAACAAAGCTACAGAACATGGTAGTAAGAACAAACAAGTGACAATGCAAGTGACTGCATTGATAGAGTGCAAAGCATGCTGTAATTGTTTGTTTAGACAGGTATTAATTTCATGAGAAATAATATCAAAGAGTATTGCTAGATGTACAAGTATTTTCAGTAACCAAGTCCAACTTAGTTAGTACAGACCCAACAAAAACCGTAATCAGTTGAAGGAGGAGGAGAAGGAGAAGACTCGTAAGAAGAAGAAAGAAGACTTGGTTGAACTTGGTTCGAAAAATGACTTTTACATTCAACATTTCTCATAAAAGAAATTCATTCAGGGAGAAACCGAAATCAACAACCTAATCATAATACCAAGCATACTGTAGGTGTGAAAGAAAGGGATTCGATTGCATTTCGTGCCATGATGCCTTTCAATTAACCCAGCAATGCCAATATGACACTACCAAGTAATAGTTAAACATTCAGAATCTGAGAATCACCTGGAAAGAGCAGAGAAAATATAATCAACAGCCTCTTTGATGCCCTGTTCCCCATGTCAACATGTTCTTCCATTTCATACATGACTTTGCCAGCAGCACTTAAATCCCTGGAAAGAGCAAAAAAAAAAAAAAAAGAAGTGATGTAAGCAAGGCTCTTTTTATCCTAAATTAAATTTCAGAGCATGTAATGCATTATCTCCTGCACTATTGAAAATCTTTTAAATTCTCCAAAATATAATTTATATAAGGTTCAACCAATTTCCGAAACCAAGTTGAATTACTTCCCAGTATACTGATCCAAAATATCATCCCCTTTCCTCTTTACTTGGCAGCGAATGGACATGGTTTTCAACTTTGTCAACGATGTCAAGTTGTCAACACCCACGTTACTTCATTTAAATTCATCAAAACATTCCCTGCTGAACCTCCATGGCCACCATAGATGTATGCAAGAACACTAGGCAACATCAACCTACTGACTACAACTTTAGAAATTGTAGGCCCTATGACTAAATTAATATGCATAGAAACCAAAAGCAGAGCTTGCAACAGTACCAAATATATCTGGTATTTTCCGACCTTGCAAGAAGGATGCAGCCACTCATAAAACTGGCTACATATATGACTCTTCAAGGCATCATGGTTGAAAGGTTTATTATTGAAATCAGAATTAGAACAACATTTCTCCGGACACTGATCGAATGCCAGCTTCAGTTTATCATGTAAATTTTAACCAGAGTACATAGGACGGTGCCAATGTCTTCAAACCACTCAGGACAAAATCTGCCATCAGGTCTACCAACAAGTTCTAATTCTCACAGTTTGCATAGTATATCAATTATTTTAGTATGTGCTTCATCATGTCTTGCTATCAGCTGTTGTCCCTGCATCTCCCTCAATACATCCAAAGACTTACATAGCATGCCAACCTTTGAGTAGACTTCCATCTTATACACGTTGGCCTGTGATGGGGGATGTGTTTGGACTGGAGAAATTTGAGCCAAGCTTTTTCTTCTTCGACCACGTCCCCCTACCTTACAGAAGCCCCCAAGATGGATAAAAGCATGTCACTGCCTTCCTCAATTCCAATACATTGCATCTCTTCTTCAATTTCTATCCTTTCTTTTATCTATGGTATCCTGATAACTACGTAGCCAAATTAGGTGTTCACAGATATCTCTAGGTACATCAAGTCCAGTTGCAACTAAATTAGAATAGATAAATTCAGCTTGTTTTAGGTAAGGCTTTGAAAAGTTCCCTGGTTTGCTTACAAGGTCATTGAAGAGGGAATTATGCAAGCCAAGGTAAGGTTGGTAACCTCCCAGCTGAATCATACGATTGTAAATGATGCATGCTTCATCCAGAAAAGTCACCGCAATTTTGAAAACTTTTGTTCATTACCCATGCAATCTGCTAGCTTGGTAGCAAGAGCAAAATGAAACCGTACCAGGGTAAAAACACAGAATACTAATTGTAATAACAGACTACGTGCCGCAAGGAATTAAAAAAATGAAAAATCCTATCATATCATCGTTGATGCTTCCAAGTACTAAACTTGATCAAATTCTACTTTCTAGGCACATGAACTGACTAACTAATATTTTACCATAAAAATCCACTGATTCCACTAATTTCAGCAACCAATCATGCCAATTTGTTTTCAAAAGAAAATATATAAATCGAATTCTTACTAATTTCTGTTAAGAGATAACTAATTTAAGACAATTATAATCAATGCAATTAGAACGGCTTACCCTAAACCCGGTATCATCGTGGCGCATGCAAATTACTACAACATAAGCGATGTCTTCGTTCTTCATCCACTTCTCTCTATAATCCTTCGCCTCATGGCCGGTACTGGCGAAGGTTCCATGAGACTTTTCGAAGGTGAAAACCTGGTTCGTGGAAGAAGAAGAAGAAGAAGGTTCCAGAAAAAGGTCCTCCTCGAACGGCGTCGTTTCAGGTCACGTGAGGGAGGAGACTGGAGAGGAATGAAGAAGAAGGAGCGCATTAAAATGATGAAGAATGTTGAATCTAGGGTTTAGGGTTTGAAAAGAAAAACAGAAACTCAGAAAGGTCGAAGGTTTTTGAAAATCAAAGCTTTGCGAATTGCGATGTTTGGCGGGAACCAACACGTACCCGGGAAATGGAATATGGGCCTCCTAGGCCCAAAATATTTGGGCCAATTTGGATAAAAAGTTGTTCTTTTGGCCCAGATACTTAATTTTTTTTACTGCATTATAGAAAGATACTGAGCATTCCAAAAAAATTGATGCTGAGTAAACCAACTTGGGTTCATGACCAAGAAAATAAAAGAAACCAATTGGGTTCGTTTCTTCCTAGACGATGGAATTGAGCTTTCTTGAAAAAGTCACTCATTTTTCTCTCTGCAGTATCCGAATAATTAGTTTGGTGAATATCTTGGTGTCGAAAAAAATGTTTCAATATTTCTACAAATTTTATGAAATAATAAAAAATATAGATTTCAATATTCTTTTAAATAAGTTTGGTTAAAGTTCATTTAAATTCCTTTCAATTAATATAAAGAAATTAAGTGGTAAAATATTTTTTTGAATAAAAATGAAAGTAAACACACCCTAAATTGCTAACAAAATTTAAAATAGAAAATAACCCCTTTATAAAGAAAATTTTTTATATTTTTATAAGTCGATATATAAGTCATAAGTAACATACAAGTCATTGAATAAATAATGGTTCTATTATTAATTCAATTTTCAAAAAATATCGAGAATTATTAAATCGGTTAATGAAAGTAGCTTTGATGGCATTGTTTATTGTTCCCTGAGTTACAAGTTGCAAGATGGGTTCACATAATCACATTCAAAGGAATCAGAACAATTTATTTCATTGCAATAATCATTTCCACGTGTCCATGCCACCCTTCTTCCTTGTGACACCTGTTTCAACCATGCACACAAACTATAACCCATTAACCAACCACATTTTATGCAACAAAATCCAATATAATAGACTCACAAATTACTAATTAATTAACATTTCTATTGTGTATTAGTATAATATCATATCATCATATATTGAATTTTAGATACTATTCATCAAGGCTCATCTCATCCATACATATATTAGGTCTACATGGACATGCATTAAATTGAACCTTTAATGAAATTTGACAATGATGGAGCATAAAAAGAAAAAATGTGTTCCCTCAAATCATTTTTCTTCAACAAATCATAATATATGAGACCCTAATTTCATTTCCAACAACATATGCGTATGAAAATAGGATAATATATCTCACCCTTGAGGTTCTCTAATTTATAATTTCTTTTTTATTTGTATCCCGAACTAAGAGACAAGACTTTATCGCGGATCTAATTTTATTTGTCGTTGAGTAATGAATTACTATATGCATATCACATGATTCGAATTAATAACACTTATTTAAATGAATTAATGAACTAACTATTAGATCAACTTAAACTGATTTTTTAATTTATAATTTAATGAAAATTTCTTAGATGGTGAAAGTACCTAGTTAGTGATTCTTTAAGATTAGAGTTTTTATTTTTAAAATAAAAATAAAAGTATATATTTAAAATAACCATAACCACATATTTAAAATATTTTTCATAAAACTTAAAAGACCATTAAATATTTTTATCACTAAATAAAACCATAATTTGATATGTCAAGAATAACAAAAATAAACTGCTTTTGTTTCTTATTCATTAAGGAATTACATATATCATTTTTTTTTGTCTTCTATTTTGTTGATTCTTATCCTTATGCTATGAATGCATAAGATTAATGATAGATGGTGAAATACTGAAATTGCAGCATGTCTTTGTCTTCCACTTTAGAAAAGCCAGGTTTTCGAGTCTCTTATCTGCCAATCCAAAACGCTTCTCATTTTCTTTGCTCCTTTATTTATTTATTTATTGTAACCCCATTACATTTACATTATTGGTCATCATCTCATCATTTGATTTCCATTTTTTTCCCCCTTTCCTTTCCTTTTTGCTATGTTGCTAGTCACTAATCCTTCAAATTCACAACCACAAAGTTGACCACTAAAACAGAAAATAGGAATCCATCAAAAGGTGCATTTTCTTTGAGTTTTTTTCTATTTTCTTTAAATTTTGTAAAGAAAAAAACTAAAAGAATTATGTTTTTTTTTAACAAAATTTTAAAAATTGAAAACACTAAAGGAATTTTATCTTGTTATTTAAACTTTACATCACATGATATATCTTTAAAAAAAATAAAATGTTAGTGTATTATTGTACATTTTTATATATTTCATTTATAGCACAAAAAAATTTAAATATTAACATAAAAAATTCATAAAATACATGAATATAATATACGATAACACATAAATAATTATATATAAGATAAAAATAATGTACTTCAACACAAAAATAAAAGTAAAAAAAAAAAGAAGTTTAAGAAAAAAAAAACAAGTTTAAGATATACATATATACATCTAAGAAAGAAGTTTAAGATAAGGGCAATTATGTCTTTTAGGGCATGATAACACATGAAATTATCATAGTTTGGGAACCGACCAGAAAGAAAAAACACACATAAACTGTATGATTGGTGTTCCCACATATGAAGATAAAAAAAAATATAAATATATATATGAATATCTAATAGGTAACACATAAACTGTATGATTGGTGTTCCCACATACTTTGTTGAATCAGAGATTGTGAAAGCCAATAAATAAAAAGTAGCATATACATATACATATATAATAGGTAACTCATCAAAACTTTGTAACAACCAAGAAATTAAACACATATTCACGAGGTTATGTATCTATATATCTATCAATCTAATTAAGGTGATGATGAAGATATTATTAATATGATTATGTATGAATCTAAGTTAGTTAGTTGGTGAAGAGTTCACGAGAGAGGTTCCTTCTTCCTTCTTGCTTATTATTAGCTTCTTACAACTTCTTCCTTACAACTTTATTTGGTCTCTTTCACATTCACCCAACTTCCATCAATACTCAACTACTTCCTCTGCTTCTTCTTCATCTTCTTGGTCTGAGAATAATAACAAGAATGGATCATAGAAGTGGAGGAGGAGGAATGGATATGCCAATAATGCATGAGAGTGATAGATATGAGTTAGTGAGAGATATTGGTTCTGGAAACTTCGGAGTTGCAAGGCTTATGAGGGATAAGCACACCGATCAACTTGTTGCTGTCAAGTATATTGAGAGGGGTGAAAAGGTAATTAACTAATTATCATCTTTCTTTCTTCTTTTCCTCTCTTACCTTCTTCTCCATACAGCAAGAGGCACAGTATAAAATTATAAAAAGAAAAAAAAGTTTAGCATTAGGATAAATTTGACATGTTTAATTAAATTATTATCTAATAATTTTAAAATATTAACTTCACTTGAAATTAATTATATGTGAGTTTCTATCAATAATATAAATTAGTCATTTCTTTTTTGTTACTTTATTTTTTTTCTTTTTTTATATTGTAATAGATAATCCTATGATTGATATTTTGGTGAAGAATAAATATTTTTTTAATATAAAAAAACAAAAAATTCATTATGTGTAATGTTTAAATTTTTAAATTTATTAAAATCTTCGCTCTTCACCGAATTCTAGTTTTCAGCTGTTGTAATATCCATCTTTGATTTTGAGTTCTTGTTAGAGAATCTTAGTTCTTTAATTTTCAATGCTGTTAGCCCTGCATGTAATGAAAATCTATCTTTGCTAAAAAAAACAAAAAAAAAAGAGACAACATAAAAGAGTAATAGAAAATAGTAGTTTTAAGTGTTTTGTCTTCAAGTATTCTAAAATTTTTAAGGGAAAAAAATGTAAAATATTCCCATCTTGAAATGTTATTTCTCATCATCCCAAATAAAATACAGAAATAATTTTTGTGCTTGTGAGGTGTATAGTATAGAAGTTATAGTAATGAGTTATTACATATATGATGACATAACAGATTGATGAAAATGTGCAAAGAGAAATTATAAATCACAGATCACTGAGGCATCCCAATATTGTGAGATTCAAGGAGGTATGTATGTTTGTATTCCACTCCCAATTTAATTATTATTTGAATCTTGTCCTAATTTTATTACTAACTTTGATCAAATTAATAATTTAATTTTTGATGATGTGAGACTATAGGTTATATTGACCCCAACACATTTGGCTATTGTCATGGAATATGCTTCTGGAGGAGAGCTATTCGAGCGAATATGCAACGCAGGGCGCTTTAGCGAAGACGAGGTATGGTCCTCGATAGCGTTAGATAATTTAATATGTTCGACTAAATTGTTTAATATAATATTGTTGACTCTGCAGTGGAATTTTGACTTCTAATAGATATAAAGTAATATGAAATTAAATACTACTCACAATAATGCACTCGCTATATATTTGTAAAGAGAAAAAAAAAAGATATGTGAAAGAACTTTTGTTATTGTTGTGATGATGTTACAATGCTTAACTTTGACCTATTTATATTAAAATGCTTACTAAACATGGATAATACAATTTGCTTTCTACCATTAAAATTAAATGGCTTACAAGTAGGAGGACTTCTCTCTTTTCATTTGTTTACTTAATTTATTCATTTACTAAATTTAGTATTACTTCCTTTAGTCTTCATTTTCCTTTATTCTCACAATTCTCCACCTCGGCCACAATTTGAAATCTACTCAAATTTTGGACGATCAAGGTGTAGTATTCGTATCCGGTTGCATCATTTGACAATGACTACCTACGTACCCTTGTTCAAGATCAAACCATCGTAGTTCCTCTATTTCTCCATGTAATGCCTAACATGGAACAATATTGAGCAATTCCAAACAGTGTTGAAACTTGCTTCCTGACACCACTTTAGTCAACATGTTAGCAGGATTTTCATCCGTGTGTACTTTTGCAAGAGAAATGTCACCTTTCTCCATAACATCACGCACGAAGTGATATCTAACATCAATATGCTTGGTACGAGCATGATGAACCTGATTTTTTTGCCAAATGAATTGCACTTTGACTATCACAATTCAGATCCACGCAATCTTGCTTCAACCCCAAATCATCTAGAAGACCTCTTAACCACAGTGCTTCTTTCACCCCTTCTGCTACTGCCATGTACTCAGCCTCTGTAATAGATGGTGCCACTGTAGCTTGTAACATCGATCGCCAACTAACCGGAGCACAATGTATTTTATATACATAACCAGTCGTAGAACGTCTTCTATCTAGATCACCAGCGTAATCAGAATCAACAAAGCCGCTGATTTGACATGATTTTCCACTAAAGCATGAACCTGTGTCAATGGTGCCCTTCAAGTATCTTAATATCCACTTGACTGCTTCCCAGTGTGCCTTACCCGGATTTGCTATGAACCTGCTAATAACACTGACTGCCTGTGAAATATCTGGACGTGTACACACCATAGCATACATTAGGCTACCGACTGCACTAGCATAAGGTACATTTTCCATGTAAGCCTTATCCTCTGCTGTTGTGGGAGATTGTTTACCAGAGAGTCTAAAATGTGGAGCCAATGGCGTTACCACCGATTTAGCATTCTTCATTTCAAACCTTTCAATGACGCGCTAACGTATCCTCTTTGGCCCAAGAACAATTTTCGATTTGATCTCTCTCTTTTAATTTCCATGCCTAATATTTTTCGTGCAGCACCCAAGTCTTTTGTTTCAAATTCTTTACCAAGTTGAACATTTAACATATCTATCTCCACCTTGCTCTTAGAAGCAATAAGCATGTCATCCACATACAATAGAAGATAGATATAATCACCTCCAAGAAGCTTACGAATGTATACACAACAATCATAATTACTTCTGGAAAAACCTTGTTTCAACATAAAGGAGTCAAATCGCTTATACCATTGCCGAGGAGATTGTTTCAATCCATATAGCGATTTTCTCAAGCGACATACCTGATTTTCTTTACCCTCAACCTTGAAACTCTCAGGTTGATACATGTAGATTTCTTCCTCTAAGTCACCGTGCAAGAACCGGTCTTCACATCTAGTTGTTCCAACTCAAGATCACCATGAGCAACAAGACTTAAAAGCACCCGTATGGAAGTGTGTTTCACCACAGGAGAAAATATCTCATTGTAATCAACACCTTCTTTCTGTGCAAATCCCTTCGCTACTAACCTAGCTTTGAATCTTGTACCATCTGACTTAGTAGGATCTTCTTTTCTTTTATACATCCATTTACAACCAATTGCAGTCTTTCCCACGGGCAATGGGACCACCTCCCATGTCTTGTTCTTATGAAGAGATTGCATTTCTTCCTCCATGGCGATCAACCAACTCTCTCTATCTTTGTGTTTGATAGCATGTTTGAAGGTGACCGGCTCATCATCCTCCACCGAGAGTGCATAATCTACCAAGTTTACCTGCCCATAATGTCTCAGAGGCTTGTCTGACCCGAACTTCTGAACGAATTTATAATTCCTCTTTGGCCTAGCAGATGTCAAAGAATCCTGCTGTTGCTGTTGTAATGCATGCGCATTTTCTCGCTGAATCTCCTCATGATCAAGTTCATCCTCTGCGTCATCTCGAGTAGCATTAGGATGCTCCACCTGAAAATTATGAGAGTCTATTTGTTGGTATTTAGACTCTATCTCCACTACTTGGGTATTTGAAGCTTTTCCAACATCACCATCATCTGGCACCTTATCTTTAGACAAAGCTACCATAGATCGTTCATCAAAGGTAACATCCCTACTAATTACAAACTTAGAATCATTTATGCTCCAAAGACGATAGCCTTGAACCCCTCTTGGATACCCCAAAAAGATTGCCTTCTTAGCTCTATCATCAAGCTTATTATCTTTGACATGATAATAGGCTGTACATCCAAAGACTCTGAGTTTCTCGTAATCTGCATGTTCCCCTGACCACATCTTATAAGGTGTGTCTCCATCTAGAGAAGAATGTGGGGATCGGTTCACTATGTAGCAAGCCGTAGCAACTGACTCCGCACACCATTCTCTGCCTAACCTGGAATTAGAGCGCATACACCTTGCCTTCTCAAGTAGCGTACGATTCAATCGTTCGGCGACTCCATTCTGTTGTGGTGTTTCTCTAACTGTCCAGTGTCTTGCAATGCCTTCTCGATCACAGAACTCCTTAAAAGCTCCATCCGTGTACTCTGTTCCATTATCTGATCGTAGAGTTTTCAACTTCCTACCTGTTCGATTTTCAACCATTGCTCTCCACCGCTTAAAAGTGTCGAATACCTCATTCTTATGTTTGAGGAAGTAAATCCAAACATACCTGGAATAATCATCAACAAAAGTAACAAAATACCTGGAACCACCCTTGGAAGTAACTTTAGCCGGGCCCCAAACATCAGTATGCACATAGTCTAACAACCCTCTGCTTTTGTGCTTGCTTATAGAAAACTTCACCCTATGTGCCTTTCCATACACGCAATGCTCACAAAATTCCATTTGTGGTTTCTTCATATTCTTCAACAAACTTTGTCCACAAAGCAATGATAGACCTTTCTCTGACATATGTCCAAGCCGCATGTGCCATATTCTCGTGCAATCTGTTTGATCTCTACTTCCACCGATTCCAACTGCTAACTCACCTATAACCGTTGTCCCCAAAAGAGAATAAAGATTACCGTGACGAACTCCTTTCATCATTACTAAAGAACCACGAACAACTTTCAGTACCCCATTTTCTGCAACTATTTTGCAACCATTTTTCTCCAACAAACCTATGGAGATCAGATTTTTCCGCAAGTCTGGAATATGTCTCACATCCTTTAAGGTTCTTACGACACCATCATGCATCTTGATTCTTACAATACCCAACCCCACAGTTTTACAAGCATGATCATTGCCCATTAAAACTGTGCCACCATTTATGCTTTGATAAGTAGTAAACCACTTCCTATTTGGGCACATATGGTGAGATGCTCCTGAATCAAGAATCCACTTATCGAAGATTTCATAAGATTGTTCTATCACAGAGTAACAATCTTCCTCATCATTTGAGACGTAGCTTGCTTCTTGCTTTTCTTTTGGGTTGTCATTGTTCTGTTTCTTGAAAGTTACCTTCTTATTTGGACA
>JASCZI010241766.1:68221-80017 GCA_036250425.1 Stylosanthes scabra
TAGTCTTCATTTTCCTTTATTCTCACAATATACATTTACATCTTAACTATCTTCTTATGTTACAATAATACAGGCACGTTTCTTCTTCCAACAACTTATATCTGGGGTTAGCTACTGTCATGCAATGGTACATATAACTTGAGCTTATTTTGTATTTTTGTATTTATTTTTCTTGAAATTTTATTAATTTGGTGCCTAAAGATATGACTTAATTGAATGTTTGGTTTTTATTTGTATTTTTTCTTAAATAAAAGCAAGTATGTCATCGTGATTTGAAGTTGGAAAATACACTGTTGGATGGTAGTCCAGCTCCACGCTTGAAGATTTGTGATTTTGGTTATTCAAAGGTATAATTTTTTTTTTTTTAATTATGCTCTTTATCTATTCAGGAGATATATCACACCTTTTTCTTTGATTTATCAATCACCCTCACTTTTTAGTTTATATTATTATTATAATATAATAATATTATTTCTCCAAAAACTAAATTACAAACAATTCCTTATATTAAAGTAGAGTCCATGAAAAAAAAAAAATCTATGGTTACGGACACACGGTAATTATGTTAATTAGTTATACAATTTTAGCAACATTTTTTAAAAGCGACACTTTTTTGACATTCTGCTAACATTATTTTCTTTTATCTTTCAAATTAAAAAGCGTTATTAAAAGATAAAAAAATGTATTTTGTATAGGTAGAGTAACTACTGTAGATACTGTAGCATAGCATGCACCTTATATTAACACAAGATATATAAAAAAAAAAAAAAAAGTGACTATAAGTCTATGATGAAGCAAATTTCTTAAATTTTTCCTTTGCTTTTGGGGGGTGTAATTACTAATTAGTGATACTTATGCATCTTGCAACTGTGTTGATTACTTTTCCAGTCTTCAGTTCTCCATTCACAACCAAAATCCACAGTTGGCACCCCTGCATACATTGCTCCTGAAGTTTTGCTTAAGAAGGAATATGATGGCAAGGTAACTTTTCAATTTTCATTAGGTTATGAACAACATTATCTATGATATAGTAATTAACAAATGTAGTAATGTTGGTAACTGAACCATGATTCAGATTGCAGATGTTTGGTCTTGTGGGGTAACCTTATATGTGATGTTGGTTGGTGCTTATCCTTTTGAGGATCCAGAGGAACCTAAAAATTTCCGAAAAACAATACATGTAACTCATTGCTTCTTTCTTTTTACTTTTCTCATTTTATTTCGTAAGACATCCTCGCATGAAGATGGTATTGTGAATCGTTAGATGAATTAACATGTTTGACCGAATATATTTAACTGAATCATCTAATAGTTCGCAATAACTGTGTTCATGTGAGTAGCCACCTTATTTGATGGATAGAATCTAACATTGAATTTTGGTTGCAGAGGATTTTAAATGTTCAATACTCAATTCCTGATTATGTTCATATATCCCCTGAGTGCCGCCATTTGATCTCAAGGATTTTTGTTGCTGATCCTGCTCAGGTGAGTTTATTTCATTTAATGTACAATTAATTGACTATATAAAAGATTTTAGATTTTTGTGAGAGTTGATGACATTTAACATTGATCTGAGAAATGATGTTTATGAAAACAGAGAATAAGTATACCTGAGATCAAAAACCATGAGTGGTTCTTTAAGAATCTACCAGCTGATCTCATGGATGGGGACACAATGAGCAACCAGTATGAGGAGCCGGATCAACCGACGCAAAGTATTGAAGAGATCATGCAGATAATATCCGAGGCCATGATTCCTCCAGCCGGAAGCCAGTCCCTGAACCAGTACCTCACCGGAAGCTTGGACATCGACGACGACATGGACGAGGATCTAGACAGTGATCCTGACCTTGACCTTGATAGCAGTGGAGAAATTGTGTATGCTATGTAATGTTGTAACATTGCTGGAACACTATAATTTGGTTTATGGGGTCTCCAATTTGAATGTTATTGTCATTATGATTATACATACTCTTGTTTCTTTTAGTTTGCAAAATGTAACTTTCTTCACTTTGTACAAGGCTAAGATTTTGTGATTGAATTTTTCCCTTTTAATTTCCTTCTATTTATATGATCTTGATTACTTGGTTTTTCTCATATATTGTACATTGAAGAGAAAAAGTTAGAAATTATGCTGAATTTTATGTCTAATCAATAAAATTTGACAAGTTTGCTTTCACTAATCATTCTCATAAGCAATTCATGGAAATAATCATAAAAAAAACGACAAGAGGTTCAATCAAAATTTTAAAGATTTAATTACTATGTTGGTTTCTATAATTTTACCTAATTTTCGATTAAGTCCCTGCATCATATTAGAAAAGCTTTATCTGCTTTTTGGGTTTAGAAAAACTTAATCGTTTGTCCAAATTTTTACATCAAATGAAAAATTGCAGGATAAAAGAAGACATTGCTGAATAACTGCACATAAGGTGAAGAGATATAAAATTATCCGCCAAAAATATTATTGTTCATTGAAAATCTCATCCTCAAAAAATTACACCCCTCAACAAGTTATGAATACCCTTTTATTTCACATAAGAAATAAAGCTGATGAAGCTACCAAAAGAAAAAGACAAGGTAGAGTTTGCAGTTTAATCAGGAGAACAGAGAAAAAACAGACCTAACAATTTTAAATGTTAGGGTAGTTTTGTTGAAGGGTAATGCACTAATACTCTCATCTATGGAAACAGAGACTGGTAGTGCAGCCCTAGGTTTTCTGGAAAACCCATCATCAAATTAAGGTTTTGTAAAGCCTGTCCTGAAGCTCCTTTGACCAAATTATCAATCTACAACAGCATATAAACAAATTCAGAGTGAAGAACAAAACAATATAATTACTTGTGCAAATGTTTTAGTTTAAGGAGCTTTTACTTTACATACCACAGATATGATTATTGCTCTTCCGGGAATTCGGTCGGGGAAAACATTTATTAAACAGTAATTGGTTCCTCTGACACTGTGAGTTCGGGGAACTACTCCATTCCCAAGCAGTATGGCAAACTCTTCATTCTGAAACCACAATAAACGAGAGAAGGCAGAGAAAGTAAGAGCAGAGAAATTCAAACCATGCAACTAAAGAAAGAGATGGTGCATTCAGCGGCATCAAGAAAATCAAAGTGGGCGTTCGCCTCAATGCAATAGATATCAACATACTTCATAAGAGCGTTTCAGTTGTTGGTACAAGTCCTCAGTTGTTACTCCTGGAGACATTTCCACATAAATAGTTGATTGCATACCACGGATCTGATAAACGGCGGAGGACATGTATTAGTTTTGTAGAAATGTAAGATAATATCAGATAAGACATGACTCAGGGCATGACTCACCATTGGCATTAGGTGGGGGGTAAAACTGATGGTTACTTTAGAACTTGCAGCATCAGATAGTCCCTGTTCGGTTTCAGGAACTGGAGATCAAATAGTAAGATTATCGTTATAGATCCAGACACTTTTAATTTTCAGTATAGAGATTAATATTGATGATAGGTATCAACCAGAGGCAAGGCAATATTTCGGGAGATTGCATAGCCCATCAAGACCAGTGCGAAATTACAATGGAACAGTGTAAAGCATATTATTTGTTAGTGGCTACTTTATCATTCATCACCATGTTGAAGTAGATGGCTCATTTTTGGATCTTAAAGAGCATAAATTAAATTCCAATAGGTAACATATACTTACCATGGCGATGCCGAGTAACACCATAAGAATTGATACCTTCAGCTACTTCTGTGTAAAGTAAATTTTCTTTGGCACTACGTCCTGCAGTAATTAACAAAGTAGCAAAACCACTATTCGAATGAGTAGGTATTGCTGAAGTATTTTCTTCTATATTTGCAAATGAATATGAAAAATGTGTAATAAAATTCCAACCTGCTCCACTCACACCAGATTTTGCATCAATAATAATATTTTTTATCTCAATAAGCTTTGCCTGTAAACCAAATAAAAATTAGAAAATAGCAACACTAATCAACATGAAATCAATATTCATTACAAAGAAAATGTTAGAACTCCAAATAATAAGCATAGAGATTCTATCAGTCCATAATCCAGGGAACTATATCATATAGTATGCAACACCATATACATAAATATCTTCTCTCATTTTTATTTCTGCACCCTTTCTAAGCGATTAACAGACAATTGTCTTAACATGGAGTGTACCCGAAGCTTAACACCTAGACCATATCCACCCAAATTACAAAGAATGGAAAATGGATACAACCACACAAGTGTAAAAGAGGGATTATTTATAAAAGTTGCATACCTTTATCAGTGGGACAAGAGGAATTTGAATGGATGTTGGATAGCAACCAGGATTAGCAACTAAGCGTGCATTCCGTATTTCCTCCCTTAAAACCTCTGTTAATCCATATATAGCTTCTTTCTGGATACAGAAATTCATATAAATTCAGCATTAAGAACATGACAATGGCAAGGGTAACTTTAAGGAAATGTCATTTAAATTTTATATCACAGTACTAAAACAAATAATAAACTTACAAACATTATTCCCAGAATTCAACAGAATCAAGATTGAACCATTAAATTCCTAAATAAGCATTTATATTCAACAGAGTTAAGCGGATATAAGCATCATTAGAGGTTTCACACTTTGCTAAATAAGTTTCTATTTAAATGAAGGGCAATTCAATAGTTCCAAAATGAGAATTTTGCTGTTGAAATGGAAAACACATCTAACCTGCAACTCTGGTGCCCTATGTGGTTGGCCGTACCACTCTTCATACTCAGATATATCTCGTAAGCGAAAATCCTACAAAATGATTCAGTTACAATTCTGATATAGGCTAAACTTCATTTATACTCTAGAAAAAAATTGTGGAGTTTGGGTTGTGGGTAGAGAACTGTTATTTAGAACATACCGCTGAAAGGTCAACAATCTTCAAGTGCTTGGGAAGGCCTTTAATTATTTCCTGCAAGAAAAAGGGAGAACAAAAACAAAAACTTGAGAAAAATAGGATTGCAGAAAAGAAAGCACAAAAAGATTGGGGGATTGTGCATAAAAAGCAGGACAGTGAGTTTCTTTTTTGATAGTCCATGGCCCTCAACACAGGGAGGGAGTCAGTTACAGAGTTCCATCAAAGCAAACAAGTACAAAATAAAGAAAAATAAACCAGTTAAACAAAATGGAAAATAAAAAACAGAGAAACATAGATTCAGCCACCATAAGGCTATCTCAACACCTGATCAAACCAAGCAACACCCAGAATCTATCCCTTGAACTTGTCCACTTTCCATCCGAGCACAGATTGTGAGACCTCCCTAATCATGGAGTCCAACTCAATATTACCACCATTAAATATAATACCATTCCTCGTTTCCCAAATATGCCACACAACAGCAAAAAATACCATGATCCAAGCCCCTTTATCATCTCTCCTAACTCTTGTATCCATCCAGCAATCAAAACAACCCCTGGTACTTTCTGGCCACACCCAATCCAATTTCCACGCCTTAAGAGCCGTACCCCAAATCTTCCATGCCGTAGTACAGTGGAAAAACAAATGCATAGCAGATTCAGGTTCTTTTCCACACATAACACACCCAATATCCAAACCCGAAATAACTCCACATCTATATAATCTATCTCTAGTATTCAATTTTTCCAACAACACAAACCACATAAATAGCTCAACTCTCGGTGGGACAAGACCTTTCCATAAAGACTTGGTAAAACTAAACATGCTCGGACCCACCCCCATAGAATTATTTTGTAAACCACGAGTGCAAATGATTTTACAGAAAACATACCGCTAGCATCATGTTTCCACGGCAAACTGTCCGCCTCATCTCTGCGAAGACCAACCTTTGACAGAGAGGCCATTAATGTTTTCACATCAGTTTCCTCCCATTCCCTCAAAGGCCTCCTCCATGACAAGCTCCACCTCCGAATCAAACCATCCCAAACCCCTAAGCCTTCTCTAAAAAAATTCATGAAAAGTACTTCCTAATCATTTCTGAAATGGCTAACCTGAGTGGTTCCATGCGGCAAACAACAGAATACAGCATCCACATCAGAGAAATTTGCATCCTTGATTGCAATCAAATCTGGCAATTTCTGCAAACACGGCTCACGTCAGAAATACAGGCAATGGATAACCACCTAACATACACTACCCAATGGGATAGTTAACATTTCCATTATTATAGAAAAAAACAGCAAAGAACAAGAACCTACCAAATTCAATGAACATAACACTACAAAATTCAATGGCCCTAGAACTGGTCATAACCATGATCATACATACCTCTGTGGCCAAATGGGGGAACACGGAAGCAATCGGCTGCCCAGCTTTCCTATCAGCAGTCAACAGAGCAACCCCGAATCGCGGATGATTCGCCAAAAGCCTAAGAACCTAACACAAAAAGACTCAACTCAAAACACAAAACAATGGCAATGGTGGCATTAAATTAATGTTGTGTAAGGTATGAACAGTGAACCAACCTCAGAACCAGTGTAGCCACTAGCTCCAAGAACACCAACACGAACAGTCTTTTCAGAAGAAGCAGGGCTTCCACACCTTACATATGGTTTCCCTCCTTCACGTCTCTTTCAACAAAAAACCACAACAGAATAAATAAAAATTACTAATGAAAAAATAGCTATGGAAACAACAAGGAACAAAGACTCTTTAAGATTGAAGAAAAAGAGTACCTTTAAGTCCCAAGAGGAAGTGTTGAAGCTAACTGAAGTCAATGATGTGGCGCTCATTTCTTCTGAGACAAAAAGATTTTGAGATCAACTCTAAAGATATTTCTTTGAATTGAAAAAAAAAAATTAAAATAAAAAAGTCCAGGGATGAAAATCTGATGTGGCTTTAGGTGGAGCTTCTTGATAGTGATAGCACCCTAAACCCTAAACCCACACTCCACATTCTGCCGGTAATCTCCTTCAAGCTCTTCACACCGGAGGTGCCATGAATTTTTGTTTAAAAAAGCATTTTTTATTTACCTGAAAAAATGTGTGGATGCTGAAGTTGGTGGGAATGTGTTGAGTGAGGAATGAAATAAAGATTTGTGTTTGGATTCCAAATTCGAAGTAGCAACTAGCAAGTTTGAGTTTGAGACTGTAAGCATGGTTTTGGTCCTCTCAAGCAAGGTTCTAAAAACCGAATCGGTCATCGAACCGTTCCTAACGGTTCACGGTTTTAGAAGTTTAACCGGTCCAACCGTAAATTCAAGCGGAATACCCATTTTATAATAAAATATTATATAAAAATAAAAATATATTTATATATTAGCCCCAAGACTCGAATAGTCGTAATTTCAACACTTTTTCTGATAAAGTCTTCACTTTGTTTGTCTTTAAAGAAATGAATGGTGGCCTACACGAGTCACGACCCCCAAAAGAAACACAAGAAAACAAAAAAAATAAAAATAAAAATAAAAGGCTAATTTAAGAAACAGAAATAAAAGTTCATAGTTAACCCAAAAAAAATAAAAATAAAAGTTCATATCTCAATATCTCATCCATAGCAAAATGGAATTCTGAAACAATATAATTTTTTTTTTTAAAAAAAAAGAATTTGTTTGAAGTTCCAGGCTTCCAGGGACACAATTTGTTTTTTAGAAAAACAAAAAAAAAAGCATCAAATGAAATGTGAAACAACTGTAATTTTTTAGAGAAGCAGCAACAGCAATAGCAAAGAAGAAGAATAAGCAAGTGCAAGTTGATTCAGAAGCAAATAAAATTCAATAACACAGCAGCAACAACAAAGAAGACGAATGGCAGCAGTGAATCATTATCAAATTCCAATTTATTTTTTAAAAAAATAAAAAGAACAAGCACTTTGGTAAGAAAAAGAAGCACTTTGAAAAACAATTGGAAACAGTAATTTAATTTGATATTTGATAAGAAAACAAAAAAACAAATACAAAAGAATTGAAGCAGCAGCAACACAGCATGGTCCTACCTTCAGGCGAGGACGGCGACAAACGCGAAGCTCCTGAGGCGATGGAGGTGCGGCCGGTGACGAACATGAGATTAGGGGCTGCTGGGCTTTTGGTTTTTGGAGATAGTCACAGCGTGAGACAATGAGAAAGAGGGGAAGAGAGGCGGCTGCGTGGTGTTCATCAAAAAGGCTAATTCATTCTTATGGTGTTCACAGTCCCTGCTGCTGAATTTGAACTTGAGAGGGATAGATAGCATTTGAGTGGCAAAATAGAAATTGAAAAAAACAGTAATTCGGATTGTGAGGCACACATACACTTTCTGTTTTGCTACGGCTTAATGATGATTTCAGCTATATCTCTATGATTATGGAGAATGCGTTCCAAAAAAAAATGGAGCAGACTTTTACCTTGCAAAAAAAAGTGAAGCAGTGAGGCGTCCGTGAGCAAGTAGAGGAAGAGGAGGAGACAGCAGAAGAGCAGGAAGAGGCTGGTGGCTGCGACAACAAGAGGAGTGATGGAGTCTCGAGATTTGGCAGTGGGTACTGGGTAGTGGCCACGAACAAGAGGACTGGGCCAATATTGGACTATCTTACGCTAACTAAGAAAAAAGTTAATATGCACCGCATGATAATATTTTCTTACCAAACAGAGCAATCTGATTGATTTCAGATTCACTAATTCAATGCCACCAAAGATATAAAATGTATGCTAACGAAATTCAGGATTAGGAATTCCTTCAACCATTCTTTGTAAATTGTCAACTTAAAAAAAGATGATCATTTATTTTTAACTTAAAATTGTTTACAACAACAATTAAGACGAGAATCTAGAAATTTTAATGAGATAATGAGAAGACTGAATTTTAGATGAATTTTTAAAAAACAAAAAGAAAAAAGAAAAATTTGTATTTTTTTCATTACTTATAAGCAGTTTAGATATGATATATATGGTCATTGGGTTGGGTTTTTTTTTTTCTTTTAAGGTTTACCTATGTAAAGAAATATTTTTTTAATTTTTTTTGGCAATTTCATTTGTGACATGAAAGATAAAAGGACAAAAAAATATTCACTTTATAATAATGATGATGTACCCTCTGATTTACCTGTACATACATACATTACATGTTTATTTACACGATAATAAAAGAATAGAGCACAATTGCAAAACATGACATGTTACATGAAAAGCTAACACCACTTCTTGCTATCGATCAAAACTGGAAAGAAAAGGAGCTTGGGATGCCCTTGGTGGAGTTATTACACGATTCTCATCAGGTCTTGGATTCAATGGAGAAACTTGTGGCATTAGCTCAGATAACCGCACCTTCTCATTTATGATTTTATTCTGGGCAAGTGCATTTCTGTTAGCTACTTGAATTTTGACTAAAAAGGCATCATTGTCTACTACTTTTTATCCTGCGCTTTACCTTAAACTTCAAATCTTCTTGTTCCATTTCCAGATTAGCTATCCTATTCTTGAGCTCCTCTAGTGCCTCCTCAGCAGCAGAAGGGTTTACTTCTGACATTCTCTTTGTAATTCCTGCAGCCTGAAATTGAGCATAATAGCAATGATTAAATTTATCTGTTTCAGCTTATTTTGCAAGAAAAATAACTTTTCTTTACATATTTTGAAGTTCAAACAAATGTGTCCTAAATCTTTGTCCCTTTATGAAGTGAGTCATAGATCAATTATAGCCATACCAAGGTCATTCAGTTAAACTATTAAAAGGGGAGAGCAATAAACACAAATCATCATAACTTGCCTTCAGAACATTGGTTGACAATCTGAGTAATTGCTGTGCTAATTGTACTTTCTCTTCTTCGATCTCCTGCGGTATTTAATTTAATGCATTTGAAAAATTTTAGAATGATCAACTTTAGAGACTTGTGTTACAAGTCTAGGTGACATAATGCTTAGGTGACTGCCTGACCTTCAGTTTTGTCATCAGACGTTTCTCCTCATTGAAATCAAAACATGGTTTCGCGCCAGCAGAAGCACGAAGAAAATCTTCCTTGGTCCGTGAAATAAAGATGTTTGCCTTTCGTAGATTTGCGCTGAGTTCTTCATTCTGTATTTTTAATCTGTTGTTTTCCTCCTGTTCCATTATTACAATAACAGCCTCAAAATTGATTTCAAGGAAACTATCATTACAAGAATCAATAATAATTACATGTTGAAAATCAATTTGTTGAAATTTTGATGCTGCAAATCTGGATAACTATCGTGAAACTTTTAAGGTAATAATTACATGAAACCACCCTCAAAATCATTATATTAGAGAATAACAGTGAAAATAAAATAATTTTTGGAGAGGGTAGAAGAATTAAATCCTACCTTAATTTTTGCATGATGATGAATACGCTGCTGAAGGTTTTGCTGACCAGACAGCTTCTTGAGTTCTTCCTCCAGTTCCACTACTTTGTTTTTCTTACTTAAATTTTCAATCTGCACAGAAAGGTCAACCATTTTGAAGTAAACAGGAGAAAGATAGATGTACTAAGAGAGGATATAAAGCAAATAAATAAAAAAATATTACCTTCAACATTTCATTCTCAGTTTTTAGTAACTGGTCTCGCTGTCGAAGGTTTTCCAATGCAATCTGTGCAGCTACCATTTCAGCTTGTTTCCTTTCCATTTCTTGCAGCCATCTAGCAGGTAGTGTAATAATAAGGATTGTTAGTGTAAAACAGAAGCTAACAATGTTTCAAAATCTGAAATTTGAACATGAAACCCCCCAAAATGCGTGAATGCTACTTACCCTTGCCTCTCTTCAATAAATTCATTCAGCTGCTTCTTTAATTTGGTAACCTCCTGTTCCTTTATTGAACCAGAAGTTCAGGTTAACTAAGTTTCAGCATAACGCATAACAAATGTTATATTATTATAAATTTACCTTCTCTTGTGGCTCTAGAATGTGAAATTGAGCTTTCTCTGCAATCTTCTGCACTTGTCCATTATCCAGCAGTGACTACATTGACATGAAAATTAAATATCAGCGACAATGAGCAAATAGAACTGTTTCCTGATTATTAAGGAATTATTTGTGTCACAATAACATACTACTAATCTAGTATAAAATGACACAAAGTCTAGCCAATAAATATGGTTTTGAAATATTTGAGCTTACCACATAAGAGGTCATATCCAACTTCACTCCAAGTAAGTCACGTATTACATCGTGGGTCATGCTCTCAGCAGCAGCAAGTCTAGCGTTCAGTGCAAATATCTGGACAAGAAAATGATGAAATATATTTAACCAGTAACAAAAAAACCAGAGTCAAACCAGAGTCGAACAACTGCAGAATAGGAACTTCAAGGTAAAAGCTACCTCTTTCTGTCGGCATGCTGCCTGGGCCTCTAGTTCTTCAATGCGAAGTCTTGCAGCAGACAGCTCCTCAACTTTCTCATATTTCATCTGCTGCACCATGCCCAAACCAATGCATTTGAAAGGAGAACTGGAACCTCGAGGCTTGGAGGCATTCTTCTCAGACTTGTTTGGCAAAGCACAGCTGGATTGTGTAGAAAGTTCCTCAGCTTTGACTTGCTCAACCATGGCTTCCAATGCTTTGAACTGGTTTAAGATAATGATACAATTATATTACAACACAGCTACAAGAAATAACTAGGAATAACCTGAGAAGAAAGTATGCAAGATTGTACTGTATGTTCTTAGCTGGAACTGGCAAGTCATAAATTAAACTAAGATGAGATCCAAGAATATTTCACTCAATAAAACTACTATATTTACCTTCTGCTTGTACTCCTTTGCCTGCACTTCAGCATGCAAATTAAGCTCTTGAATATGTGCCTTCATTTGTACAATCTGTTGAAGACAAACAAATCAAGAGAGGGGGGGGGGGGGGGGGGAAGGGAATTT
>JASCZI010241766.1:86285-98323 GCA_036250425.1 Stylosanthes scabra
GTTTCACACAATGGTTCTTTAGTAGTAACCCAAAAATAGTCATTAAAATAATGAACGTTATTCTGTTAAGTATCTAAGGAAAGTGGGAACCACACCTTAAAAGCTAGTTGTTAAGGGGGAAGAACCACTCTCCTTAAATACAACATACTACTAGATGTGGGACTTGAGCACCCCATAATACCCAAGCCCCTAACATATTCACAAGTTAAATAAGAGAAAATGCATTGCAAAAACAATGAGATTAACATCAATACCTTTGTGGCATTTATGTTGGTCAACCTTGGATATAAAGAATCTAATTCCCTGAAAAAATATGCAATGCAAAAATAAGTTAGGATTGTTCCACTCAATATAAAGATCCCCAATCTTCTTGCACATTATGAAATGAGCTTCATCAGGAGAACAAACCGCATACCTACTGAGTTTTGCATTCTCCTCCAAGCAATAATTTAAGTTACGCTTGCATTCTTGTAACTCATCATGTGTTCTTTTCAACTGGAATCCATAAATGAAATAGGTCACGTATAATGCAAATTTGTAGAAGAATAAGAATGTTCAATTAATTCTAACTTCTAAAGGAAGGATTAAAAACCTCTAGATCGACGGAGTCTTTTTCTTTCCCGCAGCAATGGTTTTTCTGCAGAAATAGTAATTGAAAAATGTTAGAATCGTCGTGTACATTGAAGAATAGGAGTAGCATACTCCTAATTCATGAATATGAGTGACACTCCTCTTTCAATTAATCTATGTCTACCATTGAACACATCCGTACACATAGATTAATTCTAATAAATATTAACTAATGTTTTGTTAATTAAACTATTAAGAATTACTGAAAATAGATAGAATGGCTTGTATATTAACAATGGCATCCTTCCTTCTAATGACTTCATGCAATACCATACTAGTAATATATTCACGATCATTGTTTTCAAATGAAATATTTTAACGACAGGAAAAAGGGGAGAGAATGATCACCAGAATGGAAATAATAAATAGCACATCAGGTAATTATCAACTGACCTGAGTTTCAATGCTATAATTTGAACTACTCAATATTGAACTTCTTCCATGAAATTGAAGCAGCTGCAGAAGAAAGGTTTTTCAATTACATAAGCTTCAAAACAAGGAATCTAGAGTAGAAATTACTTCTCTACCACATATTCTGAAGAAAAATATACCTGTTCCCTCAAAGTAGACACTTCAGCTAAAAGAATATCTCTCTCTCCCTCTTCATAAAACTCTTGATATCTGTTAATGTCATCATCATAAGGAACTGCTAAAACCTAAAATCAGAAAAACTTTATATCAAAAGTCGTGGGGGAATACGATATATCACCTTTTAAGTTGGTCTAGAAGCCTAATATTCTCCACTGCAAATCTAGTAACTTCAGGATTCCGTTCAAGTTTTCCCTTGAGTATCTGATTCTCGTCAGAGAGAGCTTTATTCTCTTCTAACAAAACTGTATCTGTAGGCATAGAACCAGAAATCTGGGATTCCAATCTGTGAATTTTGTCTTCACGAAACCTAAGCATCATTTTGCAGCTTCTAGCATCCTCCTCTCTTTGACGAACCTAAACAATAATGAGTCTTTACATAAGGGCTGAACAAATAATTGAATTGTAGAACGCTGAAAACAAGAAGACCTCATAAGAAAACTACCAAACAGTTTAATTGCTCAATCTCTGCCTCTAGTCGCTTAACAGAAGTTTCTGCCTTTTGCTCCCTTCTCAAAGCTCCAGCAAGAGTTGATTCCAATGATTCTAACTGAACCATCAATAATTTTGAATATCATAAAGAAAGTCATCGCATGAAGGAAACGAGACTATAATGCAATTTCATGGAGAAACAAAAATTATTACTTTAAACTTGCAATAGAAAAGCAATAGATGTTAGATTAGCCACAAATAGTAACAAGTCAGTCAATTCTGGGAAACGGAAAATTCAGTGCATGCAGCCTGATCCCTTTAAGAAGAGAGGGAGTTTTGGCAGTTCAGACAGGTCACCACCAAGTCAAAATACATCACTATTGTGGCTAAGGCACATTATTCTGAAGAAACCATCAGCATAACCACAGTTTTCTATCTGCTTCAGAAGTTTACCATATAAAACTTACAGCTTACAAAGTAAAAAATACTTGAAGAACGGCAGAAAAAAACTGACACATTCAAATGGATATTCGTTAAGCAAAGAAAGCCAAGTGTACCTGTTTGAAGGACATTCTGATGCCATTGGATCCACAATCAATTATATTATCATCATCATCATCATCTCGTTCATCCATATCTGATCCTGATGCATTTTCTAAGCAACATTCTTCTGGGGATTGTTTTATATCTCTAGAAGATGCCAAAGAGAAAGCCAAAGACCTGGAGACATTCTGGCGTCTCTTGAGGGTAGAAAGCTCCTCCTGCCCCAAAATTATAGCGTGAGTTTAATTATCAAAATATTGACACATGGCTTATATTACAAGCAAAAACTAATAACACCTTCAAAAGTCGTATTTGGTGCTGTAGAGCTATTACATCCCCAGAAGAATCTTCATTTACCACAGCCTACACGAGACACAATTTAGAATGTGTATTTGATTATTCGAATCATGCCATTCAACATTAGTCAGAGACTCAGAGTGATCATAGAATAGAACTAACATTATTCTGAATGAGTTTTGCCCTCTGAGCAAACTTAAGTGTATTCAACGTTTCAGCCGCACAACTGCAATAGTGAAATGGGTTATGGGTAAAGCTTCATTCTTATCAATTAAAAGTTGTAGCATTCCAAGGAAGGAAACTTAGTTCCAGACAAATATACTAACCATATAGAAGGGCTAACATTGGCAATTATCATTGTTTTTGAGTTTCCACCGAGAGAGTCCTGCATTTTATGCCAAATATGGTAAAGAATAAGGATCAGTTTGAGCATGAAAATGTCAAAGGCAACCAGTGTGTGTGATTAACCTGAAGAAGAAATGTTAGTCTAGAGTCTCTATATGGGATATGCCTCTGCTTCCCATTTGCCACATCCACAAGTATCATAATTACATGACTGCAAGATTCGTTAGAACATATCAGTTCATTCAGTTGCATATAAATAATGCACATATAAGACAATTATATCTTTTGATGTTCTAATATACAAACATGCTTTAGAGGGGAGGAAAAATAACTACCCCAAAGTAGATAATGACTTATTTATGTTGGCTGCTTCCTTTAGACGCTCACCCTCAGCACCGGAAGTTTTCTGTCTGTTATAAATGAGAACTTGGTTAGTACGTGTACATAGGTACCCCAAGCTACATTTGGTACAACCAAATATCAGGAATCACATTATCATGTTACCTTTCCGAACCAGCTAGATCAACCAGGTTTAGCCTAGCAAAACGGTAATTGGTTGTGGAGTCTTTTTCCCATCTGCTCTCAATTACACACGTAAAAACACTGTGGGACCTACTGCTCTCTCTATTCATGTTTGTTGCTGCAACCTTTCTATTTGCAGAACCCTACATTTCATAAGAAACAATACATACTATCATGAAATTAAGTAAATAAGAGGATAAATTTTGTTGGTGACTTCTCAAAAAGAACACAAGAGCCCAAGACATGTACCTGAATTAGAAGCCTAAGGATGTCACTGACACTTTGAACCTCAAACTCGGATAAGTTTTCTACATAAACCCCTCTCTTGACATCCTCGCGCAGCTATTAAGAGAATGCAGCAATAGTAAATAAAATAAAATAGTTAAAAATTTTACAAGATTTAAACAATCATTAGATGACAGAACAAATGAACTTACTAGCAAATTGGTGGATGATGGATCAAGTAGATCCGTAATCTGCTCATTGTAAATCTCTAAGAATGAACACTTGCAGTTGTACTTTAAATTCTCATCCCTTCGGCTTTCCTCTTCCTAAAAATTTAGTACAGAAGGGACAAAGGTTTTATTTAAAAAAAAGCAAGCCAGAGATCAGTGGTTATAATGAAAACTAGCTTTCTAATATTATAAATTATAAGAAAAATAAAAATAAAACTAGTAGCAGTGAGAGATGAATTTACAGCTTGAATCCTGGCAAACAAAAACTCAAATATTCGTGGCGTCATTCCGCGATGGGGGCTAGGCTTCACATCTAAATCTTCAATGTCACCGAGCATTGTATGTGTTTTCCCACTTCCCGTCTACATAATTGAGTAAATTGACAAAGATATTCATCATCTTATGCTTGAAAAAAGAGACAAAGTGTGGTCACTTCTTGTCCATTTCAAATTATGTTATACAACACCTTAGCACACAATTTCTTAAAACAATGCATATATTTTACACTTGACAATTTTGTGACAAATGTTTCAATGCACATACAGCCATAAGGCAGTTAGGCATAGAAAAAAGGATGCATAAAACAACTAAAAATGCCTAAACTATACAGAATAACAATGTGAACAATCCTTTCAGCATAATACCTGTCCATATGCAAACATACAGCTGTTGTATCCTGAAAGGCAGTTTTCTACCATTGGAAGACCAGCCATTCGGAAAATCATTTCCTACATCAAAAAGATAAAGAAATTAACAACTTCATCAGGTGAATCCGTGCATCATACTCTCTTTTCAATGCTATCACACCTGGTCTACTGTTTCGCATGCAACATGGTCAAATGTGAATCGAGATTCCTGTTGCCCAACCCAACTAATACACTGCGCACTTTCTTGCTTCAAGCATCTGTTATAGCCATTAGTACTCTTCTCCATGCTATTGAGCGGACGAACACGAATAATAACCTAACCAAGTTCTTTGCATTAGAATTCAAAACCCCCCTTCAAAATGAAAAAGACAAAAAAAAAAGGCTAATTAATTAGCTCAATTGGGATACATATCTTAATCTTACCTGTACATTGTGATTAATCCAGAAGGAAGAATCTTCCTTGAGATCAAAGTGAGGCACTTCAATCGTGTTAATAACCGTTGGGGTAACAGTCGAGCTAGGAACCCCTTTATACAAGGAAATGTAGCTTCCCAAGCGAGCACTTAAGCTTCCATCAGGCTTACTCCGAACACTTGAGCTCGGAGGAGGCTTTGTCACACTCTTTGTCGGAGTACTCTGAATCGAATTGCTCTCCGAACAAGCTGTTGTAGCAGCAGCAGCTCTTGTCACCCTAGGGGTAGCATTACTCACAGCACCGGAAACTGCATCGTTCTTCTGATTCCATCCGAACCGGTTCTTCGAGAGGACTGACCCTCCTGCTGTGTGCTTATCCGGCGTGCGGAACGGCACAGGTGGATCAGATCCTCTTGCTTTGTTGAGCTTAGAAGGAGTCCTTTCGATCTTGCTAAGTGAACTCCCTTCCTGTATTGTGTTGAGTGGAGGTCTAGAACCTTCCGTGAAGCTCGTAGCAGCAGATGCCGAATCAGAAGGATCCACATTCTCGATCTCTTCGTTTTTCCCTGGATTTCGGCGCGCGAACTTCGAATCTCTCAGCATTCTATCACACGCAGAACAAAAATGTCAGAAACGACACAGTAAGCACACAAAAAAAACGATTATAAAAAAGTGCATTGTTTATACCTGAATGATGAATTGAAGAACAGAATCCCGAATCTGCGAATTTGAGAAATTCTGAACCTTACTTGTTTTATGCTTGTTCAAAATGGATTACTTGAGTTTTTCCTACGGATTTGAGATAGAAGTGGAGTTCAACATAGATCGAACTCGAACTCATTCATGCAAACGCACACTCTCTCTCTCTCTCTCTCTAGATGTGAGGGTTTGGTTTGGGGGTTTGGTTTGTTTTCCGTTTCATTTGAAAATTTTGAAGTGGAATAGTGGCAACGAAAAGGGGTTTACATTAACGGCTGAGATTCGATCTTGGATTCAAAATTTGTGTACATAATCGCGGTCTCGTGGTTCGAATTACGAGGGTAGTTTAGTCACCGGATAAGTTGTAATTAAAGCAAGGATTCAAATTTTTCAACGGCTAAGTTGGGTTGGGTTGGGTTCGGTTAAGTTGGGTCCATTTCTTGTATTTAATGCAATTCACGATTTTTGCATTAATGGGCCACAGAGCTAAAACGAACTGTTCCACTATAAAGTTTATGAGACCTGACACCAACAAAAATTAAAAAAAAAAAAAGAAAAAAACCTTAAGAAAGGGAAAAACGAAAATTTTGTAGAAATTACTCAAAAAAATTTGTTGAAATTGAATTTTTGTCGTGTTCTATTCTCCATTTTTTGTTATATTTTCTGATTGTATATTTTTAATTTAAAATTAAAAAATAAAATGCATTTTCAAAAACCATAAAATAATTTTATAAGAAAAAATGTTATGGTAAGTGCAACCTTTGAAATAGGCCTAAGTATTTAATTATCTCATCACATCCATTACATTAACGTTGTCTATGGCGAATTTTTTTTTTGTGCATAGGTGGTTTCGAACTCGGGAAAAATGAAGAAGGGGAATTCTAGCGGCACAAGTTGTACCAACCGAGTTAGCCTCTGTCGATGTTTATGGCAATTTCTAGTCAACATTCTCTATGATTAAAAACATTAACATCAAATTTAGGAGTTACAAACCTACAATATCACTTTTCAGTTTTCAAAGAATAACTAATTAAGACACAAAAAAAGAATAATATGTTTTCATTGAAAAAGTCCTGATAGTCAATATTAGGGGAAACAATAGGAACTCAATATCATTTTTTTATTTTTTTTTTCTCCTTTTACCACACATGATTTCTCTAATTATACACATTGACTCCCTATTAGTACCCTAACGTTGATTCCGTAGCATTATTCATTTTTATTTCATTAATATTTATATATAATAAATATTTTTTATTTTATATTAAATCAGTTCAGCCGTCTAACCTTTGTTTAATTTATTTCATGAAGAAGATACTTTTAGCTTTTAGGTTTAGGTGGGATGTTACTTTAGGTCAACATACTTATGGAAAATTTTTAAGCATACCGATGTATCAATATATCTGTAATCGTTGATTTTGATTTATATATATATTTTATTTTCTTTTAATTAAGATTAACGGTTACAAATTATAGATATACCGATACACCGATATACTTAAAACTTTTCCCATACTTTATATATGTTCCCTAATTATGGAGATGCCATATTTGACCTTTTTCTTTGTCTATGTATTAAAATTTTTAACTCAGAGACTGTTTGGCCCTTTGGGTGTTCCGGTGTTGTTATTATTAGTACCATCAATCATCAATTATCAATTATCAATTATTATTATAAGAGTTATATATGATATGATTTTCCAATAAAAGTTTACTCTTAATTTATACTTAACTTTTCCTCTCATGGATCATGTTTTGTTCCACTATTTTTTTTTCTAAGAAATTTTAATGCAGCCTGGTTAATAGGTACCGAATAATATGCTTATTGGTTAATAATAACAAGTTACATATCTTATGTCTTCTAATATAAGTATGAGATACTTTTTATATCTTCTGCTACATACCTTGCTTTCACCTGTATAAATTCTACAAATAAAACTACATCCAAAAATAATAGCTTATCCTGAAATTAAACTCAATGACATAAATGGTATTATTTTGATATCAATAATTTTAGGTGAATCAATGAATATCTATTTTTTCAGATAAATTCAATCAAGATATTTATTTTATGTTAAATGAAGAATTATTTTGATATTAAATAGAAGTTTGTTTCAATACTATTTTTTATATTATTTAATATTAAAATGATTTTTTATTTAATATATAAATAAATGATTTGATTTGCAAATATATATATATCCTTTTGATATACAGTGCCTATGAAAAATAATTGATTGCTTACTTTAATATATGTTTCAAATTAACAAAGGACGCAACATAAAATTATTGATTCCATATAAGTATATATAACCAACAAGATTATTCGGGTGCTTGTACGCTTTAGCTTCTTAACCTTCTCCCTTAAGCTAAGCAATAAGCAACAAGAAAGAACAAATGGAACAGCATACATATATAGATGACTAACATGCATTTTTTTTTTTTTACATTAAAAATGTTGGTCTTCTAAGTAACATTTAATAATAATCAATTTTTTTTTAAAAAAAATATTGTCATAATGATGCTGACAAGTTGGTAACCCATTTTTAATCAGACAGAAAAAAAGATTATGAAAAATTAAATAAATAATTCCGTTGACTTTTAGTTTCCTTCATTTTGCTACAATCATAATTCACCAGAACATACATTATTGAATCTTATTATCTCTTCAACAAGCTATAGTAACAAAATTACAAAAAGTATATATAATAATACGAATCTAGTCTAATTAAGTAATAATCATAGTAATGAAAGTGATTTCAGTAGTTGTACCAATTAATTACATTATTTCCCATATTTGGCTGCTAAATTTCAGGCATTTCCTCATATGATGATTTGACTTTAACTTTATGATGAAATTACTTCTCCCACAGGCAATATCATACATGATAATAACTAATAAGTTAAAAGAGAAAGCTATTTTGTATTTCATATATTAAAAAGCAATAAGCCAACATAGAGTTAATGACCAAAAAAGAAAAAAATTGATATTCATAATTTTTTAGCTATAATAAGTAGTTATGACATTTTTATTTTGGCTTTTATTTTTATTTATTAATCGCTATTAAATTAAATATATAAAATTATAGATGTTAAACTAAATATGATAACTTTAGATTATGGCTACATATCATTACTCCACCATTGCCTCCGAAATTTTTAAGTCACTAACAAAAATTCTCATAAATTTTAAAAAAGTTAAATGTGTCTTTTAATATTATTAAAATATGATAAATCAACTCAAAAGTGAAAAGTAAAAGTTGATCAAATAATGTTGAAACAGATAGATTTATCCTGTTTTAATAATATTGAGAGGTACCTTTATCATTTTCAAAATTTATGGACATTTTTGTCAGTATTTTTAAAATTCAGAAACAATTTTACTAGTTAAATCATCGTGATAAATTTAAAATTAGTTATTTTATATTTTAAATGCATAAAATGCCACTAAACTAAAATAATACTTTATCCTAAAATAAATATTCTTACTCATCAAATTTTATGTACTATTAAATTAATTTCTCAAATTTCTATTAAACTAAATTGTTCATATCTATTCAGGATATAATCACTTGAAAAATTATAAATATGTGATATTTTTTACTATATAAATTAATTTTTGAAGTTAAATTAGCTCAACTTATTTTCTATTATAAGAAAAATTAATTCCTAATCCAATGTTATAAGTTTCCATGCTTTTTAAATTTTGATTCATGCTAGAAATTTCACATAGATAAAACCGCATCAATATAGATAAATCAGAGTGAGCGAATACATGTAAAAAGAAAAACAGAGTGAAAATGTGAAATAATTAAGAAAATAGACTAATATTAAACTAATTTAATAATTAATTTAATATAATAAAATTTAAAATATCAATATTTAATTCATCACATGTAAAATTTAAGGTCTAAATTTGATGAGCATTTACTCAACAAATATCTTCTTATGTAGACCTAGACAAATATCATCGTCACAAGCAGATGAAAGTGACAATAGGTAGCATATATATCAATTCATATATTATTGTTTCGTCCAATCATATCAACTAAGCGACGAAGACAGATTTATGTCCATTGCTACTTCAGCAGATTCTTATAATCTTATCGATTATGAAGAATCATACAACTAGCACAACCAAAGAAAAATGAAAAATTAAAGGGACATTAATATTGTAATTGGAACTTCAAATAAACATTAATTTGATGTACAACTAGTCTTACGAAATCAATTATCAATATTCACCTTTAATGTTTGTCGTGTTTACCTTTTTTTTTTTTTAAGTGGAGGATATCATAGATCAGATAGATTCAGACTAATCTCTTACATTTTAGTAAGTGCATAAGTGCATAATTTGGATATTTAATTGACTACATTTCCTCTGCATATATGCTGCCTTTGTATATATGCTGTCTTAAGGTTAATCCGAGACTAAACACTTAAACAATTCAAATCGCTTACAATTTGTATTAGAAAATGTGGTTGTTTGGAGTGTTTACTATTTATTAATTTTCTGAGTAATTAAACATTGTTCAACTAATAATAATAAACATTTTCTTAACTAATTTCGCTGGTTTAGTGGTTAGTTTATTTAAATAAAGTTTAAATTTGTATAAGTTTATCATCGCCTTGCGGAATTTGAAATAGCATGTAAAAGAGAAAAAAAATTATTTTATATGTTAGGAATTTTTAAATTGAAATTAACGATTAAAATTAATGAATTACCATAAGTACCTTAAATGCTTCTTATATGTTATCTAATGATCATGGTAGTCGAATCGTGCGATTTCGAATTGTGAATCGCACGATTCGATACGATTCATTACACTGGTGATTCGACTCAGTGGCTTGAATTGTCTGAGCTTCTGAATCGAGCGATTTGGTTTATGAATCGCACGATACGACTTGGAATCGTAAATCATCTATGAAAGTACCATTCGGAGAAGAAGAAAAAATTGAAAAATAAGAAAGGAAGGATGAACCAGTAGCATGAAGCATGAAGAGAAAAAAGAGAAGAGGAGGCGTTGGCACTAGGCGGCGTGAAGAAGAAGGATCTTTTGTATTTCCTTCCCCCAAAACTCTCTTAATATTTATTATTAAATATTTATTAAGAAGGGAGCAGCAAAAGGTGCGTTTTACTATAGTCATAAAAAAATAATATTTTAAATTAAGCTTATAATATCTCTTCTTTCTCATTGACACACTGCTTGGAGTTTAACTTTTTAACTTCTCTTCTCTTTTGTGCTTTCCATTTACCTCATTTCTCTTTTTTTTTTTTTCTAGAAAACATAATTTCATTTAAATTAAAGCCAAACAATACTTACATTAAAAAATATCAATTTTACATAGAAAGTATGAAAACACATATCCAAAATGAATTATGTTGATACTTTTATGAATTATTGATTTAAAATATTATTTTATTAATGATATAATATGTATTTTAATATTACGTTACGCTTTTATGAATCTTACGATTCAATTCGATTCACGATTTAAAATTTGTTCTGACGATTCGATTCCTGAATTGCGATTCAACTACTTGCTAATGATCCGCTGTTGAAGTTACGTTATAGTTTTTGCGTGCGTATCAAATAGACATGATGTGAGATTGATATTATGATGTGTTATTATTGATTCGAGTTAATTCAGAACGTTCCCATAATGATACGATAACTTCTATGCACATTATTTTAAGGAAAGAGAAAATTAAACCGAATGCAAATGCCATGTAACGATCATGTTTTAAATCAAATTGCACTTTTGAAAATGTAGTTTCATCGTTTTCTTTATTCCACATATATACATGTGTAACTTAAAATGGTAAGTAATTATGATTTTATATATGTGTATATATATAGTTTGATTGCTGAAATATTTAATTTTCATATATATATTTTTTATTTTGTGATTTTGGTTTTGATAAAGTTATCAGTGGCCGTGGCCACCAGTGAAAGCTAAGGTCGCGCCAAAGAGTGGCCGCCGGAGTGAAGTAGTTAATTAGGTTAAAAAAATATTACAGTAATTTTCTAAAATAATTAACATGCATGCCATCAATAATAATAACCTTTTAAACTAATTATTGGTTATTGATATTAAATTAAATCTATTCACTACTTATAAATATATTTTTGTGAAAATATTAAAATAATAATAGGTAGTCATAATTTAAGTTAATTATTTTATTAAATTAGTTTAATATTTATAATTTCATGTAGATAGATAATATTATAATTATATATTTATAATATCTAATATTATACATTATTTAATCTATTAACAATTAATAAATAAATATAAAAATTAAAATAATTACGTTATCACTGCCTATAGTTATTTAACTCTAGCTATCAAGATTTTCTTTTATATATATAAAGCATGAAACATGGAACTATGTCTGCATGATTATATATATATATATATATATATATATATATATATATATATATGTGTGTGTGTGTGTGTG
>JASCZI010241767.1:65158-86908 GCA_036250425.1 Stylosanthes scabra
TGTGTTTTCTCAAACACTCATTTTATCCGACTTTGGCTTTTCAGTTTGCATTTTTCCTTAATCATTCATTCATGTTTTCAGGAAGACATACTTGCTCTTTCTAATGATCATTCAGATAATCTCAGGTGTGTATTTGTTGTAAGTTGTAAGTTGTAACTGCTTGCTTTATTGCATTCAGTTATTCTTATTCCCAAGAGTCTTTGTGCCAATAATCCTGAGTCAAGTTTATTATTGTTTGGCCATACCTGTTTAATTAACATCACTTAGTACTCACCTTTTTCCCCGTATTCTTTTTTTCAGGAAACTGGAACCTTCCCAATCTTTGAAATTGTTGCCATCCAGCTCAGATGATTCTCATAAGAAGCTTGCTCTTGGTGTATCTTCATCTCGTATCCATGATCTTTATGTTTTCTTTTGGGTTGACTTATTATTGTTAGCTTCTTCCAATTTCCCCTTTTATGTTGGGCAGAATGCTGACAGATTTCCATCCATAACCACACGTGCCTTTTGATTTTTTAAAGTATGAATTTGGTACCCCAAAAGATTAGTAACACCAACTATGTCCTCAAATGATAATTTTTTGTCATCAAATGTCATTTGACCTTGCAAAATATAAATTTTGGACTATTTTTATGGCAAAACATTATTATTGGAGGACAAACTGCTGTAATTATTTTTCAAAGTTAAAATTAATGATTCAAAATCTTTAGATTTCAATGGAAGTTTTACAAAACTGCCAGTTGCTAATGCTAGTTGTTGGATCATTCAACATATAGACTTCATCACATTTAATATCCTTAACCCCCCAACAGAATCAAATGGCCCTAGAGAGCGCAGAAAAGTGCAACTGGTGGAGCAACCAGGCCAAAAATCAGTGACCAGAAGCCCACAGGCAACAAGAGTAGCCCCTGTAAATCAAGGCCGTCCTATGTCTGCTGATGATATACAGAAAGCAAAAATGCGTGCTTTATTCATGCAGAGTAAGTATGCAAAAAATGGGTCTTCCAAGGAAAGTAAAGATGCGAAGATTGATGGTTTGCATAAGCGTCAGACAAATCAGGCCAGTATTGCAGCTTGCTCTGCTAAAGTTCCTGTTCCTCCCAAAATTGAAGATGACAAAAAAACGTCATTGCTTCCCTCTAGTAAGATCACTAATAAGCCGGAAGCATCTTATTCTAAAACAAGAATGGATGCAAATGAACCGGTGTGGGAGAAGTGCAAGAGGGTGCAAATCCCATGGAAGACACCAGCAGGTACATTTGCATCTTTTTTATTGGTTCCCTCAATTATATGCCTAAAGTCTTTTGGATACAAAAAATGGTTAAACACTTGACAGCTTTTGGGCCCCCAAAAGAAAAAAGAAAAAAAAAAATTGGAACACAGAATGAGAACAGACCGCCTTTGGAGGTTTGTTTTAGCTGAATCTCGGCTCATGTTCTTGGAGGGAGATTCAGATGGTTTTTGCTAGGCTAACTCCTTACTGAACCTTTCCCCTTTTCCTCAGCTTCCAACCTGATATAAGTACACCAATAATTGTGGTCTAACCTCATTTTCTGTAACTAACTTCGGTGTTTTGGGCAGTTGTATAAAGTATATATTCAAACAATTCTACTATTGTTTTCAAGAGATTAACAAAGATTGCTTGTACAGATCTGTCTCTTGGATTTGATATTTGATTACTAACACAGATTCTTGTGAGGATTTCAGGATCCTTAATGATTGCCCAAACATCGGCCATTGGTTCAAATTAAACATTTTACCACACCTTATCTGCACACTTGTGCTATTTTGGCGTGACTGTCTTAAATCTATAACAAAGATTGAACATGTTTTCTCATTTTCTGATAATTGAATATTAAGAGCTATACTAAATTATAAAGGTCAAAAAGGTCATTTGCAGTGATGAAGGACCCTTTTAACAAATTTGCAATAGCCTGATGAAACATTCTTAGAATACTTTTAAAACAATGACGTTAATATCAGAAGTTGAAGTAAGAGAATGTCATCTGCATTGGAATGATATGTGCTCTGTTCCCCTGCACCTTTGCCATGGCCACGTGGAAATCAAATTACATTTATATGAATTTTGTTTGGACTGCGATTCAGTGTCAATGCTGTTATAACCTTTTGCTGTATTGGGAAAAGTGAATAGGGAAATGCCATGCTTCACTTGGATCAATACCTGATTCTAATCTATGATGCTAAATAGTGACAGAAATAGTTGGAGGTTACTCAGCTAAACAAGATTTCTACAATTCTGAATTTCCCAAAATATAACTGCAGTTTTAACTTCACAACATCCCTACCACTCTTTGAGTCTTGACAAAGTCACCATAGACCATATTCATTCTTGGGAACACAACTTTAAAATGTTAATTTTATTACTATGACCACCCTCTTGCATTCTATTTGTCGATTTGATATTGATGGGTTAAATCGAGCTAAGTATTGATTGTGGAGTCCTTGAGCGAATTCTTGGAAGTGGCAATTTTATATTAATTTGTAAGCATAATCACATATTTGGGTGAAGCATTGGTTATTTATCAATGGTGTCAAAGAGTTTGTGATATTATTCTACAAAGCAGCCTAGGTTATGGATTATGAATTGTGCTTGATATTTGCAAGGCTTGAAATAAATATACCCTGCCATAAGTAAATAAACGCAGTGCTAATGTAGTTTGAAGCGTGATTGGCATGTATGAGCTTTTTTTTGTTGAATGTAATATTTAGGGACTGTAAAATTTAAATAGCAACTGCTTGTCCATTAACTTTGATGACGTCTATGCTGCACTATGGTGTATGGCTACACCTTTGGGAATGGCAACTTAGTATATTAATAGTGTATTTATCACCTAAAATCCAATTCTGGATAACTTCCATTTGAGTTTTCATGGCCAAGTTCATTGTGGAAGTTCTGAATCTTGCATTTCATGGATTTAATCGTCCAATATGATGGAGATCAGTTATTGACAATTGAATCTTTACCACCATATTCTTTACAAGAAAGTAGACTTTGGTATCGGAACTTTCCTCTCCCTCATTTTTCATTACTGTAGGTAGATGCGGTGCCAATCATTCAATTGCAGCCCCAAAAGTTTAATTGGATGATTGTTTAGAATTTACCCACCAATTAAATTTTATGAAATAAATCCTGGAGAAGTGAAATTGCCATAATCTTTCTGTTTCTGCTGCCTATTCTGTGTTCATGTTTAACTTGTTTAACTCATTTGACCAATGGCTTTCTTCAACTATTCAGTCACATTTTCCTTGGTTCTCAATCTTTCCTTTTTATGGTCCTTTCCCCTTTTTGCAGAAGTGAAACTCAGAGATACATGGAGTGTGGGTGCTGGTGAAAATAGCAAAGAGGTTGATGTCCAGAAAAACAGAAACCGCAGGGAGAAGGAAACTGTTTATCAGACTGTCCAAGAGATACCATCTAATCCCAAAGAGCCATGGGACCTCGAGATGGACTATGATGACACTTTGACACTGGAAATTCCCATCGAACAGCTGCCGGATGTTGATGGCGCAGAACTAACAGTTGCCCCCGAGGTTGCAACTCATGCTGTTCATGGGGTGGCCACAACATCTTCAACCAGTAATGTAGCTGATACTGCTCAACCTGACTTGGAACTGCTAGCAGTGTTACTTAAAAATCCAGATTTGGTATTTGCCTTAACTTCGGGACAAGGTGGCATCCAAAGTGAGGAAACCGTGAAGGTACTTGACATGATCAAGAGAGGTGGTTTGAACTTGGGTACAAATGATACAAATCATGGCAATGGCAATGGCATTAGTGCAAAGACCACAGAGACAGTGGAAGTTTCACTCCCCTCGCCAACTCCTTCAAGTGATCCAAGAACGGTGCGTGACTTGAGTTCATACTACAACTTTTTGTCAAAGATGTTATCATGTTTGATATCTCCCATTGCAGTTCCATGCACATTCCACTTTAGCCATTTCAGCTCGAAATGGGTTTTTCAATCATGGCCCAAAATGAAATTCCTAATTGAGTTATTTCTATTTCAAAGTTCTTCCTCATCCCTGCCGTGGGTTTTTGCCTATTTGGTCAAGTTGTTATGTTCCACGGTGTGCTTTGATGCCATGTAAAAAGTGCCATACTAGCAAATAATAAATAATAACCAATAGGTTTAGTTTCAGAAGCATTGCTAATAGGATTCCCCTGGAACAGTTCTTATATTTTATAGTTGGCCTTCGGGTAGGAAGATACTGAAAAGCCTTTAACTGACCAAGAATGCATGAACGGCCGTTCGTTATTTTGGTGCAATTTCTACATGCAAAAAATTGTTAAATCATTAATATAGTCATACAAGTTAGGTAAAAAGGAAAATTGGTTTTTCTGTATTACTGATGGCTTCCCATTTTATAACTTTTCAGAGTGGATGGAGCACAGTACCACCAAAGAATCCATTTTCACGGCAAAGCTTAGAATCTGCTAGAAGCTACCCTGCAGTGGCAACTACCAACTTAATATCTCAAGTTCCAGCCACCGGCACTACAGTACTAAGGCAGCAGCCGGCAATGGCGCTTCCATCTTCAAATCCCTTTACCAGCACAGTAGTTTCCTCATATTCACTGCCTCAGGCAACTAATTTACCCGAGACTGAGCGGCAACCACCCCTTGCTCTTTCCTCTATGCATGTACAACAAACACCACTCTCAGATATAGGTTTAACCATGAAGAACATAACGAGTACAAATCCATCTTCGGTTAACTTAGCCGGGGCATATTCGCCTTTAGCGATGCAGGTCAACGGCACCAGTAATGTAAAACCAGTACCTAATATGAGTGTTGAAGACGGTTTGTCTAATTCATTTCCCCAATCCTTCAGGTTGGCCTCCACAACCCCTACACTTTCAACCACACAGCAACAACAAAGACATTCACACTTGCCCCCTCAGCAAGGCCATTTCCCTGAATCTTCATACCGCAACAGTGTACATTCCTATTCATCAGCACAAATTGAAAAACCAGGGCTAGTTTCAGATTCTTGGAGAGTTAGGCAAGACGTGCCATCATCCAGTTACCATTCCGATAGAAATCAAAACTACTATAACAACGCATATGTTGGGGGGTCCATGCAGGGTGGTCCTTCTTGGGATAGAAATGATCATGCAACAAGGGGAAACTATGAAACATGGAGCCCAGATAATAATAGTCCAAGTAGAAATCCTAGGTATGTTGCTGGTAGGAGTTTCCCAGAGTCCAGAATGAATCAGCATGGAAGAAACCATAGGCCTGATTGGTCAAGGCAGCGTGGTTCTTCTGGACACTGGGACCCTGCTAGGCAGGGAAACAGAAAGTGGCATGACCAGAGACGATGATTACTCTCTTCACGAATGATATAGTCCCAAGAATTTTTTATTTTATTTTTGGCGTCACTCATTAATATTCACCATGTACAGTAGAATTTTATTCTGTCATCCTGATGACAAGTATTTCCCCCCTTTGGAAGAGAGAGTAAGTGAGAGGGAGCTAAAACTGGCTTCGTTTGAGAGTGGATGTAGCGTAGGATAAGGGTTTGTTCAAGTATTCGCGGATGTCAACATTTTTGTTTTTCTTTTTATTTTTTTTTTCTTAACTTGTATGTCAATTTTATAAAGATCTCAATCTAAATTCTGAAATTAAAAAAAAAAAAAAAAAAGAAAAAGAAAAAGAGGATAGAAAGGTGGTCTTTTGGGTTTTTTGCTTCCTTATTCTTAGTGAATCTTGAACCCTCTTTTTTTTTTAATACTTCCCCCTTGCTTGGGACTTAAGTTACAAGTCAAAATAAAAGTTCCATTGAGAATATTCTAGTTTCTAGCCAAAAAAAATTTCGAGTCTCAACTTGGTTGATTCGTCTTGAGGCTTTTTCGGTGGAAAAAAAGTTGGGAGATTACTCTTTTAAGTACTTTTGTTTTGGACACTGATTAAGTCTTTGAGCATCAATAATATTTGTGTAGTAATGCAAGCAAGGTAGTATTGAGGTCAATAACAGTTCACAAATGATAGTAATAGTCTTGTAACTGTGTTTTTGGGTGGTTAACACTTGCATGCTGTTAGGCTTGGACTCAAATTTAACTAATCAAGTATTTTCACATATTAGCTGAGCCATATTAATGGGGCCAATCCTTAGTAACCCATCAAGTGTATTCTTTTTTTTTTTCCGATACAAACCAATCTCAAAGCTATCCATCAAGTGTTTTTAACAATAAGATTTGATAATTATTTTTCTCTTTTTGACCTCTTGACTCTTGAGTGAAACTTTGTTCAAATTACTAGTATTTTCCATCAATTTGATAATCATTTTTCTCTTTTTCAATCATTCTCGTCCAATCATTTTCTTTCTTCTCAAGGTTGTAAGCCATAGTTTGTTCTTTTACGACATGTATGTCCTTTTTTATTTTGGTGTTATATATGTCCTGTTTAAATTCACCACTTTGTTTAAATCCAAAAAAAAAATAATAATAAAAAAATTAACGTCAATTCCCAGTATGAAGAATAATTAATTCTTCCCAAAAATATATATATTAAAAAAAGAGAAAATGTAAAGAAATTTAAAAGATAAAGAAACGATTTTGAAGATAGCCATTGATCAGATAATTGTAGTCTGATTGTTTATAGTCCACATTCGTAAATTCGGAAACAAGATATCATCACACCAATGGCTATCTCAATTCCACTGTTTCTTCTGCTTTTTCTCCTTAACTCAATCTCAAACCCTGAGCAAGTTTAACAATGAAAAGAAAACCTTTACTGCTTCAACAATTCAAGAAACAAAAAAGCAGATATAACAACAACAAAAAACTTGAAGAGTAAAAAGGCTCAGAAGGATCCATTGGTAATTTTCTAATCACAAGGGATGATTTTTCATTCCCTCATAAAATAGGTAGTTCTCAACATCATCGCCTTCAAAGATTTTCACAAAAAAAAAAAAAAAGAAAAAAAAAAAAGATTGAAGAAGGAGAAGCCAATTAAAAAGCATGAACGCACAAACCTATTGACCAACACCAGAGAAGTTGCGAGACCTACTCGAATGAATGGGATTGGATTCTCAATTCTGCCGTATATATAGAAGCGATGTAAAATGCCGCATTTTAATTAGGGTTAGGGTTTCGGTTTTTGCTAAACGGTGGCGTCTTGTTTAAAAAGACGGAACTACCCTTCCGCTCTTGTGCACTGCAGATGGCCCTCTATGATGCAGATCTGGGCTTTATTTCAGAACAAGATCTGGGCCTTGTTTCAGAAACTTCATATGCTTTACGAAATAAAACTAAATAAATTTTGTACGGCTGAGGCTTGGTCCTAATGGCAAATGGCAAACATGTTTGCCTCAAATATAAGCCACATGGGTTCGACTCTCCTTGGTTAAAAAGGAGAGTTTCCAATGTGTGTGTGAGTATGATGTGTGTTGTGTTTGTGTACTTGTCCAAAAAAAAAATAAAATAAATTTTGAACATAAAAAAAATTTACTTGATATTTTTTTAGGTGTTCATATAAAAATTTACTTCATATTTATGATTTATAATTTTGAGTGAAAAAATCATAAAAAAAATTGGTTGATATTAACTAAAAATATTAATTACCAAATTTTAACTCTTACAATAAAAATCATGAATGTTTAGATTTGGTTGATTTTTTTTTATCTATTTATTTGAAGTATATAAGATAATTCAATTAATTCACACATCTTATCTATCTACAATAATGCTTTTACACATGTTAGTTAGGCACACTTAATATATATATATATATATATATATATATATTTTTGTTGTAACAAAAGAGAAGGAGAAGATAGTTCCTGTGTGTGAAGGTAACATGTATAAGAACTAAGAAGTGTCAAACATCCCACATAGTTTTGTCAATGGCTGAATCTCCAGCATGATGTGGAATGTGGTGATGAAAGTGATTCATAATCTGCAACCTCTGCTGATTCAATGTCCCTGTGGCTCCTGTTGAAGCTCCAATTCCCAAGAAATCATGAACAGTTGCAATATCATCTTGTGATGCCTCCACCATTATCCTGTTATTATTATTATCACTATCTCTTGCATGGATAATCAAACCTGAACTTGTAGTAGTACCAACATCTTGTTCTACATTACCACTAATCTTCATCAACCCACCATTATTATGATTACTGTGCTCAGTAGTAGTAGCTGTTGCCATGAACATTTGGCCATACATTCCCATATCATTGTTACTAGTGTTTGCATCAAACAGTTGTGAGACTATTTCTTTCTGAAACAATTGGTTGGTAAATGCACCACCACCACTAACTCCAGCAATGTTAGGTTGATGATACTGATGATCAGGACCAGCCATGGTAGTTGTTCCCATAGAAAAGCTTTTCTGCATCATGGGTGAGTTCATCATGCTGTTGTTGCTTGCAGTTGCACCCATTTGAGCTGCTTTCTGCAACAAAGCAGTTGCTGACATGTGAGCTGATGATGATGCAGCAGCAGCAGCAGAAAGCAGAACATTGTTGAAGCCACTGGAACTCAGCTGAAGTGCTGAAGAAGAACAAGAATTAGATGAGGAAGAAGGAGGAGGAATAACAACGCCTTTGAAAGGTGATGATGATGTTTGGATGATAAGTTCTTGAGGAGGGAGAGACTTGAATGATGATGGAGTATGAACATATTCAGTGATGAATTGATCTGATGAGTTGATGTTGGTGGTGTTCAAGGGATTGATTTGAGAAGAAGATTGAAGGCTTGGTGGCATGCCACTGGTTAAACCCTGATTGGAAACTCTGTTGTTCTCTTCAGTTAGAGCATCACAGAAAGCTCTGTGAGTGATGAAACTGTCTCTTCTGGAGAAGATGGTGCCACAATCACACTTATACTCTCTGGTGCCGCATGTTTTCTGATGAGCCTTCCAATCAGATTGAACAGCATAGCGTTTGGAGCACTTGTCACACTTCCATTTCTTCTCACCATGTTTGCGGCTGAAGTGTTTCTTGATCCCAGTGAGGTCACCAAGTGCACGTGCTGGGTTGTGGTGAACACATGATGGCTCAGGGCACACGTACACACGCTTCTTCACCTCTGTGCTTGTTCTTTGCCTCAGCTTCCATGGTAGGTTGTGTCCTCTTCTGTGTAGCTGAAGGTTTTGGTCCCTCTGCAACAAAACAGATCTCACACACGAATCTGTTTGTTGCCATTAGTGTTGTTGGTGATAGAGCTACTACTTCAGCACTTGGATCTGTCAATCATCATCATCATCATTTCAAATCAAGCAAAGTTATAGAGAGATAGTACTATTCATTATAAAACCCTTTAGCTTATAGAATAAAGTGCATACTTCATACTCTTGATTTCATGTGAAGTTACTTATTAAACATCTTAAATAATCTGATATGTTTGACTATAATATAATCTAACGATTTAAAATAATAACTTTATATCAACTTTATATGAAGTTAACTGTCTGTGATCGGAAAGAATAATTAATCAAAGATGAAGGGAGTATGAAGAAGATTGAATTGCCTGGGGTTCCGGGTAGGTTTCTTTTCTTCTTATTGGGTTGCTGATGTTGATTATTATTAGTTGAACCGTTGCTGGATGGTCCTGATGATGAATTTGAGGCATGGATATGGTTTTGATTATGGTTGTTTTCTTGATGAACTTCTTCTCCAGTGTTGCCAGAGGAGAAGCTTCCATCTTCATTACCTGACATTTTTGGATACAAGCTTCTTTGTTTGTTTAACTCAAAACAAAGAATTGAGGTTCCTAACTATGAGAACTAGAGGAAGACAAAACAGCAGAGAGAGAGTTGAAGAAGAATTGTATTTGAAAGGAAATTGTATGTTATTACAAATGTTGTTCTCTAATTTGGCCTTATATAAATGAATATATAATGCTCATTACAAGACAACTAATAGGTAAATGCATGCCCTTAACTACCAACCTAACTTCTTATTGCTTCATTATTTTTGTATTATAAACACCAATTTATTTCTCATTAGCTCATGCATCCACACAAACTCATGTTGGACTCTTTTATATATATTAAACAGAAATTAAAATTCTTTGTCTTTTTAATCCCTTAATCTCTATCATATATCTTGCTGAATTTATCTTAATTAAGTAGTGCAGCCTTTCAAGGTTAGTGTATGTGTTACTACTAATTAAACTCGGATTTGTTTGAAAAACAATATTGGATCGATGGAAACAAGTGAAGTAATAGGAATCTTCAAACAAAATTATAATGAAGCAAATATAACTACTAATGACATAAAAGAGGGTTTCTACCGAGTTAACCTAGGCTAGGCTACATACATTATTATTCAAGCTTTAAGTTACCATAATGGCAACGACATTCACTAAGGTATCCTATGGCCTCCTTCATATAAATTAAAGCAAAAATATATATACGCTAATGATAGATCTTTTCAAGATAATAATATTAATAATAATTACTTAAATTATAATACCTTTTAATTTATGTATACATATATAAGAAATAAAGACCGTTTCTTTCTAAACTCTAGCTTGCTGGAAATTATTCAAATATAGTGTTATATATACAAAAGGTATTTGAAAATGGAAGTTCTATGGATAATAATTTATGTGTAATAGTTTTATGCATGGTTAAACTTTATTCATCAAATTAAATGGCTTGAAGGAGTCATACATACATGATCGCCATAAAAATATTCTAATTTTGTCATTTTCTTTATGTTGAATTTTACAGCTCCACGCGCTTATTGCAAAGCAAGAACAAACCAAAGGGACAAAAACTAGAATATCAAACATGAGATAAAGTTCAAATTTCAAGTAAAAAGATAAAATTTGAAACCCTTTTCGATCATTTGATATATTTTTCATAGGAAGTTAAATGACAGCGTAGATTGATATAAATATGGTAAATGTTTCATTTTTAAATTTATAAAAATTAAAATACATAAACATAAATTTATAAAATTATTCATATCTATTTCGTATAAGTCTCAATTTTTTATACTATTTTGCATGTCAAACAAATATTAAGTATTAACTATAATAAAACGACGAAAAAGACCTCGTAGAAATCATCGATATAAAAGATCGATATATTTGATGAACCTATCTTAATTACTTGTTACAACAAATAAGTAACGACAAAAGCTTGCCAACATTATTATTTATATATCTTATAAATATCCCACATTTTTTTATTACATTATGGCAAGCCCAATTTTACATGATTACATCGATCCCGTGGAATTATTGTTTCTAATTTGTTCATAATTAATTATTAATTTTGATGTAATAATGGTGGCTAAGTGACAAAGACAAAGGATCTTTATAGATAAATCCAACAAAGCAGACAACCTGGATTAATACTGATTACAGTTCTCTGACGGTTTGTTTATGTTATTTAACGAGGATAGGTGGTAATGCATAAATAAAACTAAACTATTCTTATTGATATGGACATGCTTTGATTCGGTTATTAATTATTTTAAAAACTTAAAAAAAAATCTATATATTTTTTAGTATTTACTATTTAGTGCGTGTAGTTTTCAGAGTTGGGAAACTGGTGACATTATTTCCATTATCTAAAGCATATAAGAAGACTGATTACCGTTTGATAATTTAATTTATTTTAATTATTTTATGAACAGGTAGATATCAACATAGTGTTCAAGATAGTTCTATGAAAAATATAGTGAAACTAGCTTATTAATATTTAAGGAATTGAATTTCTAATATACTATATATATAACCTATCAATCTAAAACTCTTTTATATTATTATTATTATTATTATTTAATTCAACTAGATGCAACTGCGTATACAGATTGGTAACATCTACACACATAATCTAAAATAAACAAAAATAATTATAAAAAATTCCCGAATATACTTAATTAAATATCATCAGATTAAAGTTATATATATTGAAAGAGATATATGCACAAATGGAAGATTATAAGTACAACAGATCTTACTCAGAGCTAATTAAGGCTTGAAGTTGAAGGGACCATGTCAATTAAAAGACGCGTCCACTTCCCACCCAGCATCCAGTTTGGGCCTATAAATCTATTCCATGAATTTATACAAATTGTAAAAAGGAAACCAAGAATAAGTGTTAAGAATTTGAATTTCTGCTGTGTATAAGTAATTCACTTATACACAGCAAATTCTTAAATAAAGTTTCATTTTACAATAAATTAATCTTTGTTCTGTCTGAAGATACTGTCTGAGAGATACCGTCAAAAGCCAAAAAATTTATAAATTTTTTTTTCAATATTCTTTCGTCGCACGTGTCTTAACAACTCGTGGCAAAATCCTTATTTAACTGAATAATAGATTCAAATAGGACTTAGAGATTAATTGTTAGTTTGCAACCCATGAATATTATTCAAGAATTCACGCATAGGCATAATAACCTAATTTAATTATATGTTATATAATTTAATTCAGTTAACGTCCTAAAATTTTAGTTAAGAAGGCAGACTCTATGATTTTTTAAGAAGAAAAAAAATTCAGATTCAAATCCTAGAAATTAAAAAAAAAATTGCTGAAAAGCTATATGTTATGTTTTTAAAAGAAAAGACAGAATGAGGACATTAATAAAGAATATTGCTCCTTAACCTGTCAAATGGAATGTTGCTTGGTTTGCAAGTCAAAATAGATATTCATTTTATCATTTACTTGTTCCAATCAGAGCAATTTATTGGAATTGAATTAGATCATTATGGATTGACAGCAGAGATGGTTGCTACAAAGCTATAATTGTGTTCTAATCAAATATATGATTCCCATTAGAAACTACCACCTAAAAGGTTTTTTACACTTGACAGTGCCTCTAACAGTATTATGATTCCCATTAGAGAGAATGATTTTCTCTTTTTGCTAAACTTTGGTAACTGATTATTAAAAATCTTTAATCATATGCTATCTTTGATGTTCTTGTGTATTATGGATACAAACTTGAAACAATGAAACTATATTCAGAATGATGCTTCAGCTTTTATGCCATCACATTCTCTTCCTCTGCTCTTGTGTCTGCCATGGAATTCCCAATGCCATTGTCACAGCTACCACTAACTATTGTTCCATTACTACTACCTGCACCTACATATCTTGACTTTGAACAATTACTTTCTGATGATTCTGTGCTCTTTCTCTTCCTCTTTGAGTTGAGAAATCTGTACTCAAGAGCTTCCAATGCTTTTGTGGTCAACGGTCGGTTTCTAGTGCTCTGCCGACGGCTTGCAATGCCGGATTCCTGTATCGCATTGGGCTGCGCCGCCTCAGATGGAGAGGACAGTGATGTATCTTTGAATTCATTGTCATTCTGCTGAATATGAATATCCCTTTCCATGTTCATGTCAATTCCAAGCTCAGGTGAAACTTGAGGAAAGTTCAAATCAATCAACATCCTGGTTTTGGATTTGGATTTTTCTGCAGAAACTTCTACAACCGGATCCTGCTGAGTGGCACTGCTTTCATTGTTCATGCTCCAAGAGCCTTTAGCTACATCACAAGGGTGAGACAAGATGTCTGAATCCATAGACAAAACCACACCCTCAGATTCTTCATGCAAAGTTGATGGTGAGACTGGTTCATTCAAATCAAACTTTCTGTCCACACTAGTACACTCTTCATGGTTGGAAGCTGTGCACTTCTGTATTTTCATGACATTAGGAAAACAATTTGAGCAATCAGATGCTGCATTTTGAATGAATTCATGCTCATTGATCTCCCTTGATTGGTTCTCATCATGCTGCTCTGAATGAAATCTATGATTTCCTACTTCTACGGCCATGGTGGCCGTGGTGGTGTTGTGCTCATCGAGTGTAAGGGATAAATCTAATGCATCTATGCTCATATCTGTAGCAGAGAATTCTCCACCAGGTCTCAAAGAATTAGCCTGTTCAACATGGTTTGAAGAATCAGCTTGTTCAACATGATTCGGAGGACTACCTTGTTCAACTTCTTCTTCAGCATCTTCAGAAGTATCCTGCTCAGATTCAGTGGAGCTGCTTGAGATTTCAGATATGCTCATAGTTTGAAAAGGTAAGCTTCTTAGCTGCCTCACTTTTCGCTGATGCAAATCAATAACCATGCTTGTATCAACCACTGTGAATTTCCCATGTTCTTGATTGCACTTTGAACTTAGCGGTTGAAGGTAACGAAACTGTCTGTTTTCCTCATCCAAGTTTCCCTCAGCTGCTTGAATTTCATTCTCAATAAGCCCAGGCTCCAATGCTACTTTATTCAAAACATCACTTATTGAATCAAAGTAGTGATTGCCTTTTACCAGTTTCCTTCTAGAGAATTTCTTAACACCGGGTATAAGGAAAACCAACGACGGTTTTGAGGCAGTAACGAATTGATCCTTAGGCTGTTCAGAATGCCACCCTTTCGCCAAAAGGCGAGGCCAAACAGCTTCCCAGAAGAGATCATTGGACCGAGCTTTGCTCAACCGGAAATTTCCTGTGAGAAACTTGATTATATCGGCCGAAGTAAGAGAGGAGCAAGCCTTGCCAACTGGTATTTCGGTGCGGACAGAGAACATGCTTGTGGTCTTTGTCGGCTCATTGGCAGTGCCGGTGAGATCTTGCTTCCCTTTACCAATGCCTACCGCAGCTATGAGCAATTCTATTCCAACAGCATTCTTTAAACTAAATACATATTCTTCAAATGGCATCTTTCCCTCCACAAATTTCCTTGAAATCTGTAGTAAGTAGCATAAGCAACAAGACAGAGAAGTTATCATCAAACACAAACAAAATGTCAATTGCAATTCATCATAGTGAAATATCTTCCTTATTGAGAATCTAAATACACCTATATCAACAAAAGATTTGAGAGGACTTTTAAGGACTTAATGAAAGTATTCAAGACTCTTTACCCATACAATACAGAATTATTAAAAATATCTATACAAATGGTGCATCTAGCTTGACAGCTTGGATATCATTTCAAGAGAAAACTTGGATATTTTAGTTTCTGTCTTAAAATCATATAGAAGGCTTTCTGCAAGTTCCACAAAGCTGCTGCTAATTCAGCCTTGGCAACAATATAGTCAAATGGAAAATGCTTAGAGTTGACTTCAAAAACACCATCAATTCAGTCTGTTCCAACTTCCAAGAATTAAATGGGGATATGCCTGATTATAAGGCAACTCCATTACCTAGTTTAGCCAGCATCATCTCTCATTGCTGTTGCCATTTTTTTGGTCTAAATTTTCCCCCTTAATATAATCACTTGTATTTATAAGTGCAGCTTTCATAATTAAACATAGCAGCAAATAGTTATGGAAATTTCTACTGTATAACACTGTCCATTAACTGTAACTACTTGCTAGTTCACAAAATCTCAAGCTTGTTAATGGTTAATCTTTATCCTCTAATGAAAATAGTATATATGTATCAGCAACACTGACAAAGAGGGATTTCATTCATCACTATTTGTTACTGATAAAATGAGATCAAAACTTTAAAGATCAATGTCAACAATCTATATAATCTATACAATGATTCAATTCCACAAGAGCATTATTATAAGAACTTGCATGCATTAAAGTATGTCAGAAACTAGACATACCTCAGTCAATAAAGTTTGGCAATCTCCTGCAACATGGGAAAACATTCTTGACAGCAATTCTTGTTGCCTCCATCCAGTGAATATTTTCTGGCCATATATACAGCGCCTATTTCTCAACTTCCGGCACTCTGACCATCGGCGATATCCTTTAGACCTATAAAACTTGCCATAATAGAAAGCCAATATGTCTCCCATATTTTTGGTCCCAACAAATCTCTTTACAAGACTGAGATTCTTCCCAAATATATAGAGACCAAGAAGAAAACTCTCATATTCCGTGTTCGTCCAAGATTGATTAGCCAACAAACCAGGAAGAAGATACTTTCCTCTTGACTGATCTTGTTCAGTTTTCAGTTCCATGTATGAATCAGTATCTGTCTCAACAGATTTTGCAGAGGATTGAATTTGCAAATTAGAAAACCCTGCCACATTCTGCCCTTCACCAAGCAAAGAAGTCTGAAATTCCACTTTAAGTTCAGGACATTCATTCTCCGAAATCATTTGTCCCTCTTTGCTTGTGACAGATTCTAAAGCCTCCCAATTACTGTTTTCTAATTTGCAATGTGACCACATCAGAGGAATAGGTAATCCTAGTGAGAAAGAATCTGGCCTATTGACTCTGATATCTGAATCTCTTGTCTTCTTTATGAGCTGAGATCGATACGGCACATCGATGAATGGAGGGATTTCTGCTTGGTGCTCCTCTCCAACATGAGGGGTAACTTCTGGATCTCCAAATATATCATCAGAAGATTTCATCTCAGTGTCTTCTTTGTTGTCATCAAAGCAAAGAGAATCCATCTGCTAATAAAATTGGCCAGCAAGTCAAACAGTGAAACCAACACTCCAAGAATTTGAATGTTCAAAAACCATTCCCTTAACATTCTTTCAGAAATTAAAGCTATTAAAACACCAAACTTCAAAATTTCATGACAAAAAAGCAGAAATTGTACAGTTTTATATCATATCATGTCATAAAAATTCAAGTATATTCAACTATGTATATATTACAGCAGAAAAATAGAGATTGGTTGCTAGAATAAGGAATAAAAGGGCAACAGAAAACAGAAAAGTAATGTGAATCAGTTCACAGAAAACAACTCAAGTGAAAAGGACATTCAGAAAACCAAACCACGCAAAAACAGACACTTGATATCCACATCCAATTACAAACCCAGATCAAAACATGATTGAATAACAGTGATTAAAACTAATAAGCTTTAATTAAATAATTAAGCAAAGGCAATCAATGATAGAGAAGCAATCACAATGAGGTTGTAATCATAAATAATTAAGAGGCAAATTAAACCCATCAGAATAAATAACCGCTTTAGAATATAATAATAATTAACAAAGATTATATGCATGTTAATGTAAATGTAAAGTAAGAATGATTGGAAACAAGAGATGAAATGTAACCTTGGAAGGTGGAGGGAGGGGCCCACGTGTGAAAAATCGACCTGGGAAAATGGGTCTTCTTAGAAACCTCGATTGTCAACTTGTGTTCTGGTGGGAACTGAAAATAATAACAGAAAAAACACATTAAGAGGCATATATATGAATATGTATATATAAGAGAAAGAACAAAGAAGGACGTGTGTTTAAGGTTGTTGATAGATAGATAGATAGATAGATTACCTCGTATGGTATATGTGTTACTGATTACTATGTCACAAACACAGTTCAACTTTCATGACACCAAACTAGAGAGAGAGAGAGAGAGAGAAAGAAATAGAGAGAGAGAGAGAACGAAAGAAAGAAATTAAAGAAAGAGAGTGAGAGGACCAAGAAAAGGAGTAATCAAAAGAATAAAATGAAGGAAATTCTTAATTCTCTTAAGAGGTTAAAACTAGAGACAAAGCAAAAGGTTTTATTTATTTAATTATAGGGGTCATTTTGTAAATATAAATTCGTAATTAAATTTTTTTTTTTAATATTATAAGGATTAGCCCTTAATATTGCTCAAAAAAAAAGTTAGGTCAACACTTTTAGTATAAAAAAGAATAGAATTGATTAGTATTGGTTAATAAGTAAAGTTAAAATAAGAAATATATATTGGCTCTTAGAATTTCTATAAAAAAAATGGCATCAATTTTTTTTTAGAAAAAAAAAAACTCATCTCACTGGATTAATATTAAAGGAAAAAATTGAAAACTAACCTTTTTTCGTCAATGAAATAATGAGTTAATATTTTTGTTTTTTGTATTTCTCTTTAATTTATTTTATTGATGAATTATTGGTTGAAAAATTGATTCTTTACAAAAACCAAAATATTTACTTTGATCCAAAATATGCGGTTAATTATCAGGTTATAGTATCTGTCACTTTAACAAATTTCATATTGGTTTATGTGTATTTAAATTTAAAACGATTTAGTTATTTAATAGGGTTCAATTTGATGCACTATCGGTATAAAATGTTTTACATAATCATGCAATCATATTCATTTATTTTGATAATTAATCACGGTCGTTTTACACAGTCATGGAATCACATCCATTTATTTTGATAACTAATCACATATGAAAAAGAAATTGTTTTTATTGATGTGAAGCAATCTAATTGAATGCATGTGTAAATCAGTACATTGAAATTAAATTTTATTTAACTCAATTTCAAATTTTAATTTTAATTATTTTTTAGCCGTCAAACTTCTTATAGTTTTATTAAAATATTTTCTTTTATCATATAGCAAAATTTGGGACAAATCTTGAAAACATTTCCTTAAGGGAATTTTTTAAGAAAAAGAACGGAAGAAAATAGAATTGTTGGTGTAAAAATTGTATTTGTTTTTAGGATTTAATTTGTGTAAACAGAAACTATGAAGACGTTTTAATTACGTATTGCTATCCTTAGCTGTGTTCACCAATGGCATATCAACCAAAATATTTGACTTTATTATTACTACATTTTTAATTTTTAAAACAAATACTGTATTAATAGTATGTATTTATTAAAAACACCAACTTTATTATATATATGTTAGATAATATAAATTATTTGTATATTGATCGATGAATTATCTATATTAATTCACTCTTATTTATATATATTTTTGTTAATATACGAAAGAACAATTAATGTGAAATTTGTTAAGATAATATATAATTTCTTTAATCATTTATTTATAGTCTTGGCTCTTGAGTAGAGACCAATTCAAGTTCTCCAACTAACCTTTTATTTCTTTTTAAATAGAGATATAGATAACACATGGCCAATTTTTTTTTTTTTTTTTTTTGCGACTTAACACACATGGCCATGTAAACCTTTTTTATTAAAAATAAAAAAAATTATTATTACATTATTTAAAAATAATGAGGGAACTTTTCATCATCAAATAGTATAAAGTTCTCTTACATTTAAGTTAAAGTTTTTTAATTAAGAAACTCAGGTTATCAACTTTAATATTACAAATTTTATGTACTTTAATTTTCTTTTTGGGTCGAGATTGAAATATCAAAAAAAAAAAAGTACGGATTTTTTTAAAAAAAAAAATCTACAATTTATATATTTTTGTATGGGACACCCAAATTTTTGGTTCAATTAACAATTTTGTACTTATTATATTAAAAAATTGACAAATATGCACATCAGCACATGGGTCACAAACTCACAACTACAGCCATCGGTAGAGGAAGCCCCTGCTTCATAATTCATAAATAAATCAATTGCTTTTGCTTGATGCTTGAGTTTTCTTTCTATGATATTAATATTAAGTTCATGTTACCTTAAGAATATATAAAAATACAGAAAAAATAAGTAATAAATATTACATCCAATATATATCTAGTTAGTTAGATCATATTTATTTATTCATATCATTAGTGAAGTAATATTATTTCAGCTAGGACACCTACTACTATTTCTAGTGATAACATGCATTATGAGTATCATTATGATAACATGCAATATTAATTGGTTTATTTTACTTTATGTTTATTAAATAATTTGGCTGACGACTAGCTAAACAAGGTGTAGAAAATCTAGCCCTCTGAGGATGAGTAAATATAAACTAATCTCAGATTATCTTAGTGAGTGTCATTAAAAAGTTATTATGAATTATTTATTTTCTTGAAAAAAAGAAAAACAAAAAGAAAAAGAGAAGGCTAGGTGTATGGTTTATGGAGAAAGAAGGGTAGAAGAATGGCATGTGGAGTTGGATTTTTGGATTTCATTGGTTCGGTTAATATTCTTTGTTTAAGAATGAATGGATATGTATTCTTGTATGTCTTTATACATATTATTTATAATAAAAAAATATAAATATTAATAAAAAAAATTTATATGATGTGTGTATAATTTTTTATATTAAAAATAATATATACAAACATATATAATGTACATATGACATTATCATTTGCTTGCTTAATAAAGCGATTGAATTCAATTTTTCTTTTAGGTTCGGTCAACTCACACTTGATACATCATTCTTCGTCTTTTGCATTGTCGGTATTTTCTGTTTTATCTTTTCTTTTTTTGAGAAAGTTTCATTTAATTGATATACACATAAAATTACGTAAGACTGTGATATTATTCAACGAGGACTATATAAAATTAGGACAAATCTTAAATTTTGTATTAATTGATTTTCTAAAATATAATTTTATATATTGATTTAGAAAAAATGGAGAACATTTATTCTAGATTTGAAGCACTACTAAGCTATTTTTCCTTCCAATGATAGGATTTTTGTATGCAACATATATTTTGCTGCACCATGCTGGTCTCGAACCCGGGTCGGTCGTTGGTTATGAGACCATGCTCAAACCCGCTGGACCAAGGGAGACCTGCTAACTTATGCAATTTATGGTGGCAATTTGCAACTTTGGGGCCCATCCTTCCACATCATTCTATATGGAATTAGGAATGGAAAAAATAACTTAGAAAGTAAGAAAGAAAGCCCAAAAGTAATATACTTTTTCCTTTAAAGTTTTTTAAAAATGATCAAATCTTCTAACTTTTATTTTTATTTTTATTTTCCTCTGGATTATGCCTTGGGATCAGCTAGATTTTTGTCTCTTTAATTAGTGTCTTCATTCAGTTGAATAGAGGCAGCCATTAGAATGTTATGAGAAATGAAAGATGGAATTTACTAATTTACCGAGAGGAGTGAACATCTTTCTTCTAAATTTGTACATAAACTATGCTGTTAATGGCTTCAAAGTTGATAAGTCATGCCCACCTTAACCATGCGTTTGTGTGGAATATCAAATAGTTTGTCACTCTGCCTCAAGTTTTTCTTCAAGAAGTTGTAGGCATAATCAATCAGAATCCTCTTTCCAATGTTGGCTCCTTTGCAAGCAACTATTTCATTCTCACCAATCAAGTGAACAACACCATCTTCTGATGCCTTCTCAACTCTCTCTATCTCTTTCTCAATGCCCTCTTCTACTTCTCCTCCATCATTTTGGGACAACCAGAACTCATCAACTATGAACTGCTTCAATCTTTCAACCAGCAGCTTCTCAAAAGGCTCTTCCTCGTTTCGCACATCGGTGTATCCATACCTCACAACACACCTGAACACATTGAGTTCTTTCGGGTGCACACGGCGAAACAGGAACCTCTCTTCTGTTGGAACTTTGCTAACAGGCAAGGACTTGATGGAAACAAAGATGAGAAGTGAGTGCAATGCAGGTACATTTGCCACATAGTGCTTGAAAATGGGTGGAACACCTTGAACTAGCTCTGAATAGAACATGGCTAGTCCAGGTAATCTGCACAAACTTGTGTTGCAAGCAATCTCTTTAACCTTCTCTGGAGAAATCTTGTGATCCAATTCATAGTAGTACTTTCTTCTGTACACGTTGTTCCAAACATACATGATGAACATTAGAACCGCGGCGAATGCAAGGGGAAGATACCCTCCTTGGTCAAATTTGTATAACACTGAGCTTAGATAAATAACTTCCACAGAACCAATGATTAGCACATAGCTAATGATCAAAAGTATGTTAGTCTTCCATATCATGATCATGATTAGTACTAGAAAACCAGATGTAAGTGTCATTACAAACACCACTGCTATCCCTGCATTGCACAAACACATACATTAGAATAATAATACTAATTATTCAATTGAAAGAGTGTGTCAGTTATTTAGTATTTACCATAGGCATTGCCAATTTTTGCAGTGGTTTTGAATCCAACAGTGATGGCAATACATGCAATCATAAGGATGTAATTGATTTCTGGAATATA
>JASCZI010241767.1:86918-98983 GCA_036250425.1 Stylosanthes scabra
GCCTTCATGCTTGCTTGATGTGTGTACAATTCTCACACGTGGGAAACATCCTAATGACAAGGATTGTTGGATTATGGAGAAAGTTCCTGAGATCATGGCTTGGGAAGCTATGATTGCTGCCATAACAGCAATAACAAACATTGGCCAATACAGATTTCCTGGTATGGACTTGTAGAATGTGTCACTAACAAGATGATTATGGTTGCGAAGGAAAGAGGCTTGTCCAAGATAAGCAGAAAGGAGAGCAGGGTAAGTGAGAGAGCACATGCTGATTTGTATGGATCGAACAGTGAAATGTCCAACATCAGCAAATAGTGCTTCAGTTCCAGTTATGGCTAGAACAACACCACCAAGAGAAATCCAAGCATCTTTCTTGTTCCTAATGAAGTAGTCAACTATGTACTTTGGATTAATTGCTTTAATAACGGTGGGATCATACTTGATGAAATTGTATACACCAATGCCTGCTATCAAGGCAAACCATATACAGATAATAGGAGCAAAGGTGTATCCCACTTTATCAGTTCCAACCCTCTGAACCATGAAAAGGCAAACCAATATTCCCACCGATATCAGAACAACCATATCTGTGTACATCCAACACAAATTGCATTAATTACACATTAATAATGATAATTAAATAAAATAAAATTAATTATCAATTTGGTCCATCAAGTTTCACTCTGAAGTTTATTTCAACTCTATTTAGTCTCTCAAGTTTAAGGATGTACCTCACTTTAGTCTTTGGGCAACTTTCATCACTGATATGATGGTTGCCACTTGCCACAATAGATACCAAAAACGACGTTTTTTTTTATAATTGACCCTTAAATTCAGTTAAAACGATGTAATTCCAAGAGATATTTAGCAAAAAAATTTGCCTTAAATACCCTCAGAACAATGTCGTTTCAACCCAATTTAAACGTTATACATCAAACAATATCGTTTTTTTATCTATTGTGGCAGCTGATCATTTATATCAACATGACATTAGCGTATGAGTGATGAAGTTACTCAGGATTAAAATAAGATACATCTCTAAACTTAGAAAATTAAATAAAGATGAAATAAATTTTAGGGACTATTTTAGTAGAAAAATAAAACTTTAACCAAATTAAGAATTAACACAATTAAAAAAAACATACCATCGGTGATGTTAGTAGCTGCTTGCTTGATCCCTCCAACAGCAGATAAAACTAGAACCAAATGAAGCATGGTTTCGTATCAATAAATTAATATAAGGAAAAGGCCATTATAATTTATGACAGTAAATAATATATGTATCATACCAGAGATGCAAGGGGTGAGAACACCATCACCAATAACCATGGAAGTGCCAAGCATGGTAGCAAATAAGAGGAAGAGCTTGAGAAAATGGTGATTCTCAAGAGCAGATTTAAGCCTTGATGCTCTTTTGTCGCGGTTATTTGGCAACTGAAGGTGGTAGTTAGAGACTTGAGCATCCTCAAGTTGTTGGTTGGGAATGAGTCCAACTTTAGCATAACGACATATTAGAGAGTAAAGAGCAAAAGTGCCTCCATCGCCATTATCATTGGCTCTTAAGACCACAAAGACATACTTGATGAGAGGGATGAGAGTAAGGGTATAGAAGATCAAGGAAAGAACACCCAAGATGTCATCGTTGTTCTTGATACCATCAGTGAATGTGCTTGAATACACATACAATGGTGATGTTCCAATATCACCGTACACAATACCTATACTTTGGAATGCAAGTTGAAGTATCAACCACGTTGATGGCCCCTACAAAATTTGTATCAACCAATTAGAAAACCAATTTCTTTTTCCATAACTTTACAAGATAGAAATGTCATGTATTAATACGAAGAAAAGTATTTTAATTAGAAAAAAAATTGAAAATACACGACATGCATGAAGCTATATGAAATGAAGTACTTACTTTTGCGGGATGAGTGGTGGAGCTGGAGAATCTTTGAGATTCCATTTCCAGAGAATCATTTCTTCTCAAGTTTTGGCAAGAAGGCTTCTTCTTTTCCATGACATCAGAATCTTGCTGTTGTTGCTCATGGTTTTGTTGTTCAATGTCTTCATTATTAATGTTTTCAATTTTCTCCACATCCACAACTACAACAACATCTTCTTCAGACATTTTGATTTGATGATTAATTGCACAATGTTAACTAACAAATTAATTAATTAAATGAACCTTGTTAATTTACCAATCTCTCACTCTCTAAAATTAAGAAGACAAAGAAAGAGAAAAAGAGAGGTTTTTGATCACATAAGAATAAGTGTGGAGAGTTTGTTTAAATAGATATAGAAAAGTAAGAAAGAGAAAATTAAATAAATAGAGAAGCTGTAAACGTCGCTATCACCATGGCTGCTACCTCTTTCGACTTTCCTTCCACTTACTCACAGTTCAGTTAACTTAAAACACAGTTTCTTTGTTATTATATAATTCAAACTTGGTTTGATACTAAAATTTATAACATGAGTTATAATATGTACAAAGAGCAATATGTTTTTATATATTAAATTCACCTTTTTAATCAAAATAATTAACTTATTTCCGTGCATTTTAACTTTCAGCACTTGATTGATGAGAAACGACGAAACACGTAATCAGCTAAAAATAAGGGATTGTGAATGAAACATTGAATGTGAAGCATAAAGAAGAATAATATACGTTATGGACGCGCATTTTACTATTTACATGCAAAAGATTCATGTGATGGCCATCCACCATCCACGGCATGCTTGTGATAATGTTGTGTCAAACTTTGCTCTCTTTAATTTCTTACTCTCTTGAACGCCGTCGTTTCTTTCAGCCACAACCAGTGTTACTTTGCAATATTGAATTGAGTCAAAGTCAATAGTCACGTGAATATTTTACGTACCTTGGTGCTGTTTATTTCGCATCAATGTGTTAGTAGCCAGCCACTTATTAAGACTTGCAACTTCCAACTCCCTTTTGCACTTTTTTGGGTCCTATCCCTATATCCTAAGGTAATTATTTTTTTTTTTCAAAGGATATTATGGATTCTGGCATACCTAAATTAATTTTTTACGTTTTTTTAACGGTAACTTTCAAGGATTTAATATTGTCACATTTTTTTTAATACAAATCGTACTCAAGATTCAAATTCAAACCAAACATTTAAACAATTCAATCACTTATCACTCATGTTAGGAGATGTAGTTCTTCTAACATAATAATATTATCTTCGAAATTGTCATATTAAATGCCGGTATACATAAATACAAATTAAATTTAATAAATCATTTTAGACACAACCTCATAATCATATATAATAGAAATAGGAAATATTTTTTTAATTATAAATTCTAAATTTTAAGTCTTACATTCTAACTCTCAATTACAAATCTTCTAAAAAATGTTGAAAATAATTCTTGATAGTTTTTTCATTCCTATAAACAAATAAATGAATAAGAAGTTTTCTAGTGATATATATAAAGTTCCAAGAAAAGCGGGCCAGGACCATGAAACTTTTCATATCATATGGTAGGTCCTACTTAGCTAGATAGTTCTCAAACTTTTTTAACGTTCCAAGCTAGCAGCTATTACATGCATCTATCAACTATCATCATCACCAATAATACATTGAATTTGGAACACTATACATCCACAGATAGTGATTCAAGTGAAGATTAATTTGATCTAGGATTTTTACAGGTGAAATTATAGTCATTCATGAATTTTATACCCTCGTTAGCAGAAAAGAATATTCCTTTGGAGCGTCTGTGCAATTTTCCTCATCGAGTATGAATAGAGTGAGCTACATTTCAAGGATGCTGACGACTTTGAAAGAGAAGAGAAGCTATAATAAGGGACCAATACCATACCAAGTTGCCCATTATTTATGTATCCATTATTGAGAATATGAAATATATATATTTGCAGCTCCAATTTTGACCTACACACCCACTTTCAATATACTTCCACAATCCACACCCACAAACCAGGGATAAGAGTGGTGGATCCGAGATAGATATTTTCTTTTCACTTATCATCCATCCCTACCATTGTTTTTGAATTTCTTGCATGATTATTCATGGAAAAATGAAAGATACGTATAGTGTTTTAATTTCTATATCCTTGCGTTCTATTATCACCAAAAATATCCTTGCGTTCTATAAGGGAAAATGTGTCACACATACAAAGCTCCCTAGCAAATAGTACGAAAATATAGAGACACCCTAATTAAATTTGTCTGCTAAAAAATTATCTTATAAAAGGTCTTGAATAGTAAATGCTTAATGCTTAACAAAGAAAAAATGGTTGTTCCAAGATTATAGCAAAGAAAATTCTAAATTCCGGTCTTGTATGTGTACACAAAAAACGTGTCTCTTATCAAAGAATGAAGCTTGTGGTGATTGGATTTCTATGGTCAAAAAAATAGAAGCATCTACAAATATTACGCAGAATAAACCTTTGAAATGTGAACTTATTTAACAGTGATGCGGTTAACATAAATTGGTGAGGTCAGTTTTTAATACCTTAGTTTACCAGTTACAAGGAAACCTAGTAGAGAATTGTGTGTGTTATTATTGTGATATCGTCATCAAGCTTATGTTGATTGAACGGTGGGGAATGAGGACATGGAAGGAATGTTGAAGATTCCTACACAGATGGTTGTCTATCACGTCACGTTTTTTGAATCTTCAATCTAAAAATTTATCGTTGTAGAATAAAGTGCTGTTTGCCTGCTTCTTTTATTTATGGTAACAAAGTGATATATTTCCTAAATACATTTGTCAATGGCTTTTCTTTCACTCAATTTTTAACCTAAACCCCAAATCATCTAAGTCTCGCCATTAATTAACTACATCAATTAAAGGCATGTTTATTTTGAAATGTAATGTATTCCCAAGTCAAAGACAATTTGTAATTAACTACTATTTTACTTCTTTTCTTTCTACCTCATACAGTCAAAAACCGTAGGCATTACTCTTCAAACATAATTTATACAATCAAGAACCTATAACTCTTATGGGGCAACATATCTTGATATTTGGACTTAAACGAAACCCTGGAATTGAAGATTCAAGAAGGCTCCTTTGCCAATTGCCATTTGAATATTTCCTTCTTTAGTTCATTACAAAATATACAACAATTCCCTTTTAGATGTTGCATTTACAACACACCACGCTATAGCAAAATTTGGTGCATTTTTGTCATGAATATAATCAAGAACGGCATTGCATGTACGATAATCCAGCCCCAAATCAAAATAGCAAAACACACGTACCCTGAGTTATCAATTAGTTCTAATGACCTTGTCGAAAATTGGATTCTCTATCAACTCCCCAGCAGAAGGACGTTTAACTGGATCAGGGTCCATCATGGCCTAAACATAAATCAATCACCAAGAAAAAGAAAAGTAATTGTTAATACACCAAAGCAAGCATGATCTACATCAACACCAAGAAACTTTAAAAAAATACTCTTCTTGAGACCTCAATTCTATGTGCAAGCATCAGCAGAATTCTTTAGAAATGGATAAAAACTGGGCAGGTAAAAACTGAACGAAGAATGTTCCTTTCAATTTAAGATAAGGGGAATGTACAGTACCTTGAGCAAGTTTTGGAATTGTAATGAGTGGCCAGGCAAAAGTGGTAGCTTTCCCTCTTTAAGATTAAAAAATTGACATCCTGATTCTGGCAAAGGCAATTGCCGGATGAACTCATACATAGAAGCTCCCAAAGAAAAGATATCAACTTTGTCAAGGTGATCATAATTCTCATTAAGGATTTCTTGAGGCATATAACGTGCATCTCCCTCCTCAACTGGGAGGCTATTGTCAAGGCGAGTTGCACATCCAAAATCACCAAGTTTATATACACCATTTTTTACATAAATATTATCAGGCTTAACATCTAAATGTGCTATTCCCTTCTCGTGAATAAATTTCAGTGCATTGGCAACCTATCCAAAGATGCATAATATTAAGAGAAATATGGATTTGATATAAACATATGGAAGGAAACTGAACCTTAAGGTCAACAAAAGAAAATGGGATCACCTGATATAGAGCCTCTAACACTTGTCCTTCTGTGAAGGAAGCAGAGCATTTCTTTATGGATAAGCTGTGATCACAAAGCTCCATCTGGATATACAGCTGTTCATTTTCAAACCATGAAGAATAGTACCCCACTATGTTTGCATGAGAACCTGCAGAAGTACCATGGAACATAAGATTCAGAATAACTAGTATAAAACTCATTATATAAAACAAAACAAGAATTAAAAACCTAATATATACAGACCTAATGCAGCCAATGCTTGAACTTCCATCAAAGCTTTCCTCCTGCATTGTGAAAAAAATCAGTTTGCAAGTGGCTAAAATCCTATCAAAGAACCACCTAAAAACATGAAGATTCTACCTCTCTGTTTCCAGACGCAACTGTCTGGCACTGCGTTTCACAGCATAAAGGCAACCATCTATTCGTTTTAATACTTTGAAAACACTACTAAAGTGCCCTCTGCCAATTTGCTGAATAAGGAAAAGTTAAACATATAATCAGTATGTTGATGGGCAATAAGCATTGGAACATAATACCAATCCAAAACAACCTATGGCAGTTACAAATTAATTTTAAACATAATAGTATACCTCAATCTCATGAAAATCATTGCGATAGCGTGAAAAACCATCATCACCAGTTATTGCAGGGAATAGACCTGCAATGATAACATTATGCAGTTAAAAATATTGCAATTGGTGTGATTAAAAACCTCAAACAGGTTACACAATTACCAGGAATGAACTGATCAACTATACCTGCACATTTTAACCTTTGGTTTCCAAAGGGGTCTGTCTCCTTTTCTGAAACATCTTTCAAATAGGGATTCTGGATGCAGGGAGGAGGCATAACCCTGCAGCGCAATGCAACTGCAGATTGAGACACATAATTTTGGGGCTTTGGTGTATCAGCTGGTACTGTTTTCTCAGCAGCTATTTCCTCCATAACAGAGTCCTTACCAAGCTCAACAACTTGTTGATTGTCATTAGAAAAGTTTGGGCTGAGAGGATTTACTGAGATAGCATCTATGACAAGAGATACATCAACTAAATTAGTTAATAAACTTGGATAATGATTTCAGCTATAAGTAACTATGCCTATATTATATGCATCAAAATGGCATGTTGAACTTGAATCTCAATGAAATTTCCCCCAAAAAAAAAAAATCATATACAGTTACACACACGTGTGGCGTAAAACAAGCAACTAATATGAGGAATGTAAGCTGTCTATGGATGACTGCAGTTCATATCACAGTATACAGCACTAATTAATCTTGTCCACGCAATGATCATGTTATTGCAAATTAAAAATATGACCCATGCAATGGACTCAAAGTGATTATATAAACTTAAAAAAGCATAGTAAAATAGTTTTACCCAATCGGCACCTCTTGCTTTTTGTAGTGTTGAGCTTCTCCGGGGATTTAGGGCAAGGTGTATTCTCCTGCAGACAAAAAAAAAGTTATAATTTTGCGGTTATATTTGAAAGCTAGATGTAACCAATAATCGATTACGATGATTACCTTATTGAAATCCAAGGCGTTGAGAATGTTCTGATTATCCGGCGTAATATAATCCGGAGTGCTGTCTCCACAAATGAAACAAACAAAAGAGCTGTTTTAGAGCCAAAAAAGGAAATCAATGTAACCGAAAAGGGAGAAACGTTTCGGAGGAGCTCACCAAAAGAAGTCCTGGCTAAGAATACAGTCTCTGTCGTCGGGGGCGTCGTTGTCGGCGAGCGCCGATGGGTGGGAGGAAGAAGCGGGAGGGTTTGGGCGGTGAGATTCAGCATCAAGAAGGCGGGAAGAAGGAGCGGAAACAGAAGAGGAGGAAGAAGGAGGATTAAGGAAGGGGAAGAGAGAGACTTGCCCTGGGTGAAGCTGAAGGTGGGAGGTGGTTGAAAGAGTGCCTTTCTTCATCGTGAACTTGCTCCTCTCCTTCGCAATCCTCCCCTGGCTTTTCCTCTTCGTCATCATCCCCCAAAACCCAATCGAATCGAATCAGTGGAGAGTGGAGAGTGGAAAGTGTTGCGTTGTGATGATCTGATACTGCATTAATAAACAATTAATTTCTTAATTAGTCATTAAAAAAAAAGTGGGAATTTGGGAAAAGCAGAGTGTTTTTCAAATTCGCGCGGGTTACTTTTACAGTGGGGGTAGAGTTTTGGTATGGGCATGTCCATTTTTGGAGTGCTCACGATTGGATCTTGGCCGTTCAGTGCTTTGATTTAGGGTATTTGGATTTGTTTGGACGGCAGGATCGGGATTTTGGTGGAAGGGTTGCGTCGTTTCGAGTGCGTGTAGAGTAAGCTGTTGCGTGCTCTATTTATTTATTTATTTATTTTTATAATTTATAATTTTGGGGTAGTGGCTTGTGACGTGGGACCGGCGAGACTGAACCGAGGGAAGTGGTGGTGATTGGTGAGTGTCGGAGTGATAAAAACGAGTGCGCATTGCGCATATGCCCTTTGGTTAATGGTTTGGGTATTTCTGTCTTTTCCTTAAAAAAAAAATCTGAAATATGGTATGCCAGAGAAACCTCCATCTGAATCTGAATTAAACAAAGAGCGTCGTCTTCGGAAAGCTGTTTGAGCTAGCAGCTCAAATGTGGCGCCAAAATGTAATTTCCCTCTCAAACATTTCTTGTTTTTTTATTTCCAACTGACTTAGATCAAAGCATTTCCAGTAACTATTAGCTTTTCGAATCACGAATCCGTGCTTTGTTGTTATTATTAGATTAAAAATGCTCAATGTTGATTTTCTAGTCGCTTTCTTCTTCCTTAATTCGCAGATGAAGACGTCGATGAGCCAGACGACGCTTCTCCGAACGACGTCGTTTCGCTAAAAGCTTTAAACGCCTCTAACAAGGTTCACTTGTTAAATTCACTCTCAATCTCGAAATTAAGAGTACCATGGCATTGAGCTGAATATACAAACTACTTACTATTTATTTGTTTATTTTTCATGATAGGAAGAATTGCCTCTTCTAGTGCGGCTAGATTTTCTAAAAGGTGCCTCAGTTATCTTAATTGTTGATGTTCCATAATATTTGACTATTAATATTAATATTTGTGTATAAGTACTAATTATTATTAGTTGTGCACAGGAATCTCGAATCAAAATTTGGCTGGGAAAAGCAGCAGGATGAAGAAGTAATTCAGGATGAGGTACTTGTTGAAGTTCATACAGAACATTTTGTTTGTGATCTTATAGCCATTTGTTTTGTTAATTTCTCCTGCTTTGTTTGTGATCAATATCAATATCATCTTTTATTTTTTACTCTAAAGGGTAATACTGTCCTGTCGATTAGAGAGCTCCGCAAGTATGGTCCTCAATTCATCAGACACAAACAAGTTCGAGTTCTTACTAATGAGAGATCTGAAGCATTATTACCTTCCAAAGAAAATGCTTCATGTTCAGCATTATACGCTTCTTGCTCCAAAGCAAATCAATCTGGTACCTGCTCCGAAGTAAATACAAGTTTCTCCATTATAGTCAATCGCTGTATCCTAAGGAAACTGAAAATAGTTGTTAGAGAAGTATTTTGTTGAGCTGATGTACATTTTAGATTTCTTTGGCATCTTGTCTCATCCCCATGCTGATTGAAGCTGTTCAGCCAAAATAGTTCAGTATTTATTATAGGGTTCATGCTATATGGTTACACGTGATGATTAGTAAAATAATTTGCACACAGAAAAGGAGTAAAGTCTTTCTTATTGAAGTTGAATTTTGGATATTTCTCCTAGTAGTAATTGATGAGGCAACAATTGATAAAAAATTTAAATGTTTTTTATTTGGGCAGTGGTCTACTGCTTTTCCCAACAATAATTTTGCTACATATCAGTTTTTGAGTGACCCCCCCCCCCCCTTTTTCTTTCCTCCTGGGAAGTTACTAAATATTATTAGAAAATGTCATCATTGTCACACAAATGTGGAAACTTTGATCCTTCAATCTCTGATAGATTGCCTGAAAAGAAAGCTGATGAACCTTGGGCTTCTGCAACCTTGGACCTTGATCATCTAGAAGATAACGATGATGTGGAATTAACTTCAGATACTGAGCCAGCTGAGACAGAACCTGTTGCACCAGGACCTAATTTACCCTCAATGGCTGATCTATTTGAAAACCTCCAAGACAAAACACCTCTCGTGAGTGTAAGTTTTGAAAATCTTTCCCTTGTTATTTTGACCTATGTAATTTATATAAGGCCTTTCCTGCCTCTATGCTTCAGTATTTTCCACATGATCAAACCAGAAGAAAAATAGGGCACACTGTTCAGAAGAGGAGTAGATCCCACCTGCCAGATATGATTCCTGACCGTGAAGACTCCCCTGATCTCGCAGATAGTGGATCATCAAGTGACAATGAGGTGCATATTAGCTAAGTTTGTTTTGTGACAGTTATCACTTATTTTCGTATCTTGTCATAACTAGCTCTACATCTTTTACAGGTGAGTGATCAACACATGAGGATTACTTTCTGTGGAAAGAAAACGCAGACCATGGCAGATCGATTTCAGGAAGCTTTGGGGACTTCATCTGTTATTGCTGAAGATACTCATGTTGGTGTACAAAATTCATTGATGTGTGAAGTAGTAGTTTCTGTTTACTTCCATGCCATTAAGAAAAGCAAATTTTAACTAATTATGAATATAATGGTTTGTTACGTTGTTGAATAGCGCAGAGCTGGAATATTTGGGAAGTTGCAGCAGGTCATGCAGAAAGAGAAAGAAAGAGACTTGGACTTTTGGAAAAGGCTACAATCTTGAGCTAGACCATATAGTAAAACTTTTGCTTTTACTCTGTCAGCCTTTTTCATTATTGTCTATGTAGAACATCATAAAAACTTCTGTCATATTGAAACCATTGTTACTTAGTCTCTCTCCCCCTTGTTGGGGAGGGCTAATGCATAGACACAGGGATATATACGCATTTGCAGGTGAACTTGGCTTCCTTGATGTGAAAATCATTTCAAGATACTTGGATGGAAAGCTGACTGTTTGTCATTGTTCATTTGGCAAGTTCACGGAGGTAAAAAGTCTTAAAAGTATAAGTTAAAAGTGACTTGACCTTTTCACATATGCTTATTTTTGTTAATGAATGCTAGCTCATTTATGTTCTTAGACTCTACTCTGAATTTCAGAAAATGGGTTTTCCCTGCAGTGGGACATATGCTACTTGTAAGATATACTCAGTTATTGATTGAAGGTGTTTTGATGCAGTTGCAGCATTTTCCATCACCGAATAACTCTGAAGGCATGGGGTTTGGTGACAGAGAAAGCACCATCATCTATAATCCAAGGGTTTGTGACAATGTTGACCTCGAAGTTGGGAACTTGATCCGTATTCATCCGCCATGGTAAGATTGTATTTTTTTTATAATCATTTATAGTTGTTCAACTGAGCCAAGTTTAGTTGTGTTAATGGGTAAATCCTGAATTTTTTAATATATGCACTTGTCTGGGAGTTGATTTGAAGTGCAAACGTTCTTGCTCTCCTTATCTCTTTGTGATTTTCATTCTTGGACAGGAAAGAGATTCAGGTGGGAAATGACAGTATGATATTGAGCACATATTTCTCCCAAATTTAATCCATGTTCGGTTTCTTTGATGTGATAATGGAACGCATCTGATGCAAACTGCCTAACAGTTCGGGTACATAAACACTTTCCAATATCTTGTATGTTGTATCTAGCTGTGTGAAATATTCATTAATAATAGCAAAATTTTCAATTGCTAGTTTGGAAGGAATCTTGCCATGTCTTTTTTTATTGAAGTGTTTCTACAGATGCTACACATTCTTCCCTTCATTTATTTATTTGACACAAATCAATGAATATCAACTATTGCATCACTAAGTGCACTATATGCTGCTCACTTCATATCATATTATAATATCAATTAGAGGGTTGATTAAGCCAAGAACTCTGAATTCAGCTTCAAGAATGCAGCTATCGCCCACCAAGAATCCACTACTTGGGTCTTTAAATTTAGCCAATGCCACAAGCTGTCTGGAGCCCCATGCTGCACTCGAGTGG
>JASCZI010241768.1:7790-38531 GCA_036250425.1 Stylosanthes scabra
TGCCGCGCGGGCGCGCGAGGTTCTTGTCTTGGGCGTTACGAAATGGGGTGGCGCGGGGTCACCATCTAGGTCGCATGGGCGCGCCACCAACGGAAACTTCCATATTAAGGAAAGGAGGGCGCAGTCGACGCTTAGTTGGGCTTTTTTTGGCTTTTTGTCCATTCTCCTTGCTTCTCTTGTTCTTTTTAGCTTTCCTTGGGCTCTTCCTCTATACTTTGGGCCTGAAATTCACTAACAAACATATCAAGGCACCAAGTGGGAGAAGATTCAAACAATTTACATACATGGAAGCTAATTTAACAAATTAATCAATGAAGGACATAATTATGCAAGAGATGGAAAACCTTGGTCAATCACTAGCAAATATGTGGAAAAAGTGTTGATGAGGGTATTTTTTTAAGCATGAAATTATCGTCAAAAACCTCCTCATCATCCTCCTAGTACACTTCCAAAAAAGCATTATATATAAGTATGCATAATTGTTTACTCCTGTAATCCACCGTACAGAAGTTCACAAACCACGTTATCAAACACATAATGGATCTTCAATGTTGGATTCACCATTAACTGCTTGGGTTACATCGATCTACATGCAGTTCATTGTGGGAAAGTTGCTTTGATAAGCCTTTTCCTCATTGAAACAGTCTTTAGCAGACATGTCTTCTTTAGACTTGTTGTGTAGGTGCGACAGAAATTTCGCCATCCCCAACAAATGGGTACGTGTTGTGCTGTGACTCATTCCTCATAAACTTGAAGATGAATCCATTATTTCGATAATTTATAGTACTACTAGGCAATATACCCGTGCCAAGCACGGAGAGGCCAAAATGATTTAGAAAACTATATCAGCATTACCTATTTTTTAAATTTTAACAACAATTAACAATTTAAAATAAATAAAAGAGAAAATTTAGAAATGGTCTACAATAACGTACTTTGAGATTTGTAATAAAGAATATATTATTATATTTAATGAATAATTATAAAAAAAATAAATTACATATGAATTAGATATAATATATAATAACAATAAAGTCTTATTTCACAACATGGAATCCGATATATGAATCAAACGATATTATTAACTTTATTACGCATAAATTAGATACAATATGATTAAGGAAAATTATATCAACAATACACTTGAAATTATTAAACTTAAAAGACTTAATACATTAATAAAAGATCTACATATTAATAAAAAAGAATTTTAATACAAATAAATTTAAATCATTGTCGAACGGATGAACTCTTAGAATTATATGATTAAACTAACGACGGTAAACACTAATCACAATACAATACCTTAATTAACATTTGAATTATAATGAATATTAAATAGTAAATAATTGATTCATTAATAAAAGATTCACGTATGAAAAAATTATAAGAACAATTGAAACTCTCGTCCCAACCGAAACATCAACCACGACAAACACTAAGAGACACAAATCAAAATTTATTAATCATCAGTTGGACATTATTGTACAAATTTTTTTAAAAACCTTTCTCCTTTAATTATTTTTAACTATTAATAGTGACAGAAGATTGTGTAGAAGCAATCAAAAACCTCAATTTAGATGTCTATCTTTGTCCTGTTTTGTTGTCAAGGCCCCTTTTTCACCCTAACTTTGTCAAAACATATGGTTGGCTTCCAATATGTTGGTTTAGACAACCAAATAGGAAAAATGTCACTTAACCATATAGTCAATGCAATTAGCACATCATTAAAAAAAATATTCAATTATAATATCTTAGCATCACTTGTGCCAAAGGATAAATGAAAAAAAGTCTTATGAAAGAACAAGGTTATGAGACAAATTAAAAGGTATAATGAATATTAAAAATAAACAATTAAAATAATTCTTAATATAAATAAATATTATAATAATATACATAATAAATAATAAAGATAGATTAACTTGCATGCGCAATACAAATACAATTAAGTTAGAAATGGTGCAAATCTTATTAAAATGACTAAATTCAACGAAAGAATGACACTAAAATTCAAAGAAATATGGATAAACGTCTAGACATGGTGAGGAACGATAAACACAATCAAGCAATGCGTATATGGAGTTCTATATATATATATATATATATATATATCAAAATACTATTGGAAAATTATCAAATGTTCCTTAGTGCCTTAACGGAACAAAATGTTCCTTAGGTGCAGGTGGCCTTGTAACCTGTGTCAAAGGTCAGTGTAAGTAAAAAAAAATAAGGGCCAGCTTGTGAATGAGCCAGCTGGTGGATGGAGTGAGTGAGGTTAATGAGTATGGGTCATATGAAACTGAGTAGATTTCAGCCTCTATTGGGCCCATTGATGATTTTGGGCTTGTAGAAAAGCAAAAATGTATGGAATGTTTATTAATATAAACGGAAAAAAAAAATGAGGTTGGATCATGAAGAGTATAAGATTTCTGGAGAAAAAAAAAAGAGAGAGAAAGAAGAGTATTAGATAATGTCTCAAAAAAAAAGAGTATAAGATAAAAATATATATTACTGTCAACTAATTTCCATGTTTTACCGAAGAAAAAAAAAACTAATTTCCATTACTAGAAAAAAACTAATATGAAAATTCTGAAATAAAGCAATGTTAATCAATTACATATAATCTAATATTATTTTAAAATGTGTTGTTGTTTTAATATTTGTATTAGCTAGATGAAATATGTTTAATATTATTTATGGGTAATGCTATATGTACTATTGTACATCTTCATACACCACATTTACGACATGAAAATATAAGTGTTAACCCATTAAAATTCACAAAATATATGAAACCAACATACGATAATAACATAGAAACAATTACGAGTAGAAAGCAGTAGTATACGTTAAGACAAAAAATAAAAAATAAAAAGGAGGAAGACAAGGTGTGTGTCGAATTGTGGGACACGTAAATTAATTCATGATTTATTAATTAAATTACCCATGAGTTACATACTTATATCCATATATAAATTAAATGTTTTATGAATAAAAAAAAGTAGAAATGTGATGTTTACTTGTAATGATTGTAGATATTTATTAATTAATTTACTTATGAATGACATCTATGTATAAATTAAAAATTCATAAGCAATGTTTAATTAGTTAATCGTGAATCATATTTTTTTACGGATCAGAATCTCTTTAATAGCTTTCCACATCTGAATTTAAATATGATTGTGGTTTTTTTTTACGAAATGAACTTGTTATATTAGATGTATTAATAAAAATTATTTAGTCCTATTATGATACCATGTTACTCAACTTGTTTTCTGTTATGAATATGAATGTTGAATAACTTATTCAGATGTGTTTCTTTATAGTATAATATTCTTATTTTAAACGTGTTTATAAAAATAGTTGATAATTGTCCCATTCCATGTTTCCGTCAATTTTTCTAAGGAATGAAACCCTAATTTTCGACAAGATCTGTTAATATAGAAATAGCTACATATCATTCATTATTTTAATTAAATAAATCTGTGCCATGTGTGAATGAGAACACCTTTAATAAAAGAGAGGTGAAATGAAAATGAAAGAGAGAAATGAAAAGTGTGAGAGAAGGCAACAGCAGAAAAAATATGAAAACAAGAGAGAAGAGAGAAGAGAAAATTTAAAAGAGAAAACCGAGAGATTAAGGCGGAAAAGGGAAGTGAGAATGAGATAGAAAGAGAAAAGACAGAGAAAATGAGTACAATTTAGTTTTAAGTGGGAGAATAAATAGTAGGAACCAGTGTATGAAGATGGTTAATAAATCTCTTATAATTTGTACCATAATTCTATTTATTCTTTAAATTGCTTCTATTTTTCAGTGTTTAAATTTAAAATATTAATTCACATGTAATAAATAATAAGAGTATCAATTATCATGTTTAATTAGTAGTTTCTAATTTTTTCTCTAAAAATGAATTTTATAATTTTTTATCTCTTTATCTCTATTTTAGTGTTTAAAATCTAAGGACTAAGATTAATTGTTCAAAATTTATGGAGTAGGGTTTAGGAATTAGGAGTTTAGAGTAGGATTTATTAATATTAGGATTTAGGAATTATGATTTAGGGTTTAGGAACTAGAATTTATGAAGTAGGGTTTAGGGACTAATAGTTAGGGTTTAGGGTTTATTATTTAAGATTTAGGGTTTAAAATAATTAACTTTTTATATTAAAATAAAATAATTGCAGATGTGTGTAATTTATTTTTTAAAATTTAAATTAATAAAGTTGTAAAGTAATATTTTTATATTAAAATCTGAGTCTATTTGGTATAATTAAAATTTTAAGATTTTGGAGAAAAAGGCTGAGTGACGGATAAAATTAATGAATATGTAATCACAACTAATTTTTAAGTTTACGTTAATTTATATTATTATATTAATAATGGCTGAGAAAGTAATACAATTGGAAGGATAGACAGAATTATATATGTAATTATACGTGACTTTGTAAAACACATTCATAGAGGAAAAACAAACTTAGTAATAATTATATAACCGTTATGGTTGGGAATGGCTCTAATTTGTTACATGCCCATGTTATAGATAAGATTGTGATATATCAAACTGGCCAGTACTTGAAGGATTTTTTAGGGGCATCAGGATATGTGATATTTACATGTTTGTCTTCAGAATTTATTACGTAAACGAATAAATATAAATGTGATATATGCTAATATAAACACGATTAAGAATGTAAAACAGTACTATACGAATTTACCAAATATGAAACAAGTTGATTTAATAACTTAGAACATTAATCCAACAGCTAATGTTTTGATAATTGCAACTTATGAAATTATTATTCTTAAAAAAATACTGTAATGCTTTATTGTTTAATTTATTTGTATAATGATATGAACCCTACATCAGGAAAACCAAAAAAGGTAGAATAAAACTACATTAAATAATAAAAAATATGTATGTTATCGCCATAACTAAGGTTAGCACGTACTTGTAAAAATGGTTTGCAAATCCGTGTAGCATATAACAAATTTTTTTAAATGAGTATCAGTTTTCCTATATATTTTTTTACGGGTAATACTAGATGTACCATTATATAGATCTGTATCATTTAGTAACACAAAAAAAATATAAACATTAGCATAGAAAAACGTAAATTTTTGTGTTAATATTTTATTTTTCTATGTTACTAAATGGTGTGTACAGGTTTGTACAATGGTACACATAGATTTATTCTATTTGTAGTGAGTAATGTCTGATTAGAAGGTTATATACATAATAGGGTAATTCAAACTTTTTTTACATAATAATATGGTATTTCGTGGGGATATAGCTAACTGAATACTAAATTTCAATTATCGTAGCATGACCTTGACTACTTCCCCCTCCTGTCGTTGGCCCTTTCGGGCATTGGGTCCTCATATGCCCAACTTGGCCACAAGTACTACATTTCCTTCTCTTCACACCCCTCGACCCGATGGGCTCGTTGCTGCGTCCTATCCCCTTCGTCCGAACGCGTAAAGGATCGTTCACCCCACGAGCCGTTGGTGGGACCCGTTCGTTCTCCGCATCATGACTATTCTTCCTTTCCAATTTTAGGGTGTCTTGCACAACACGAGTCAAATACTTTTTGAAGTCCTCATCTGTCAAACAAGCTGCTCTTGCTAAACGCTTGCAGTGTTGCAGGAAGGCTGCAAATATACTCCGATATATGGCTGCGGCATCGGCATTCACATCTCCAATTGGTTTGGTGAACAGGTCATCCTTGGCCGACTTTGACCATCGCTTCAAAACCAGGCTTTTTAGAACTTCTTCCAGGCCAATTCGCACGAGAACAGCAACTATGTGAACGCAAGGTAGTCCGAACGACTCCATCCGTTGGCACGTACACTTGAACGTGTTTAATCCAACAGCATGGAGGACACTCCACTTCTTCTCAGGACTTCGATACTTCTGTGTCACGTACACGTTCCCCTGTTCGTGTTGCTGGCATTCCAAAACTACTACCCTGACGCACCTTTGAAGACACTCTTTAAACCGTGTGAATATTTCACGGGTGAATTGCATGGCAACGGACTTCTCTAACTCGGGAAATTGGGTATGGAGTACAGGGTTCCCATAACATGATCTGAAATCAAGTTCTTCCTCATTGTCCCGGAGAAATTCCACGCACCTTTGTAAATTCGTCAAAAACTCGAGGATACCATGCCGCTTCTCCACAGATCGCCTTAGCTTTGCATGCAACGACTCGCACATAGAAGTCGTTCTTAGCCCTGAGTAGAAACTTCCTCGGATGTAGGCAGTAGCCCACAAATGCTTCTTGCTATACAGGTCCGTAACCCACTCCACTTCCCTTACCTTGCACTCCTCCAGCATTGAGTCCCACATAGTTTCAAATTCTTCCACCTCAACATCAGCAAGCATGCACTGCTTAAACAGCGTCGTGAACCTAGGATTGCAAACATGGACTATAGCATTCTTCAGAAGGTGCCAAACACATACCCTGTGATGAGCATGTGGAAATACTTCTTTAATCGCCAAACGCATGGATCGGTCCCCATCAATTATAACGGCCTTTGGCGCTTTATCACCCATGCATTCCAAAAAGTTCATAAGCACCCACACATAGGCTCTCTCAGATTCGCAAGAAACCACCGCAGCAACATATACACATGTTTGGTTGTGGTGGTTTACCCCGGAGAAGACTATCACTGGGAGATTGTACTTATTCCTCCCGTAGGTGGCATCGAAGGCTAAGATATCCCCAAACACAACATAATCCTCCTGGCTGCGCCCATCACTCCAGAATATGTCACAAAGGTGTTGGTCCTGCCCAAGCTTGTACCTCCAAAACATCTTCTCATCCATCCTTGCAGCATTCTCCAATACCCTTAACGCCGCATTCACATCTCCATCATGCATGGCTCGTTGCCTCCTAACCTCATTGTACATGTCTCGTTTAGTGAACGCGACCTTATTAAATCCCCCTGCTTGAGCTGCAATAGACTCATATATCTTAGGAATCGAGATCCCGACCTGCCGCATTCCATCCATGTGAGCTGTATCAACATCTGTCATCTTCCTATGCGGAGGAAGGAAGTCCACAAACTTGGCAAGGAGCAGCTCGTGGTTATGCTCATCCACAAATCTCGACACGTACCATTTCTCACTCTCACCAATTGGCTTTATCCGCATCTCCGCCGGGCATCCACATCGAGTGAGCACCTTGTGCTCCCTCTTTCTGCCCTACATCTGTAGCCATTTCTTTTCTCTAAAGCCTTGCCTATTGCATAAGTAGGTGTGCCGCACAATTTCACCGTTCTTATTTTTCAGTTTCTTCCCTTGACGCATTGCAAATCCTTTTCTTCGACTGTACTGTTGGTAGAATCAAGTTGCTTCCTCCGGATTGTTAAATTCCATCTTAAGGATATCCTCCACTGTTACTCTTACAGCTTCCGAACCCTCCATCATCGCACTTTGCTCTTCGTTAGCTGAATCTGGCTCGTATCCATCCTCTTCCATGCCTATGTTCAGTGACTGCTCCTGCAAAATAACAAACATCCTATCATCATTGGCCAAATACAGCTTCAAATAGTGCATCATTATAAACAAGCAAATAACAGGAACACCCCCACCTACTAAGAACCTTAAAAAAATTAAAGACCTGTTAGCAATTAATTCACTAATTCCCCACTAATTATTCATTTTCCGCAAGCTATGTAGATTAGTCTTACTAAATACTCTTGCATTTTCTCTCTTACCTTGCACTTAATGTTTCTTATGTTAATTGAATAACTTAATAAGAAGCAATAATTGAAATAAACCAAACACTTCTACGTAACTGAAGTGCGTGAATTGGATACTAATAAAATAATGCAACTTGTTAAAATTATTGTTATCATCATTGTGTAATTGCAACAAAATTTACCTCTGGTTCGCTTATAATCCCTTCCATGTCGCTGAATGCTTCTCCTTCCTCCTCATGGAGCTGGGGGCTGGGGCAAGCTATGTTCTCTTCCCCCTCCATTGCTTTGTTTCAGGGCAATTTCCTAACCCCTACATCAATTAATTCAATCTTAAACTGCATGATCAAAGTTACCGCATTAATCACTCTTCCTTAAGCTACATATATTAATGTAAGATTATCATGCTCCATGACCTTTGTAACTTTACAGTAATAGAATATGATAAATTTTTATAAAGGAAGCTCTATCCCCACAAACAGCAATGACGGCAAGCTTCAAACAAGTTACATTAAAAATAATTAGGTCAGACATGTATCAAATTAAAAATAATGTCATGTCAAATTAAATGAGCAAGTTCAAATAATACAAGTAGCTCCTGTGCATTCCAGTCATTCAATACATCATCATATTCATTGCCCAATGTCATGGTCTTCTACAATAACTTAGTTTTTTTTTTTTTTGGTTTGTTCCATTATGGAGTTAGAGTTATGAATGCTTTTTACTGTCCCAAATCGTTCTCATTTTAATTAAATTTCAACAAAGCATGCAAGGAATAATAATTCAATTCACATGTAATAACCTTCCTGGTTAGCCCTCTACATAAAATACTCAAACAACTCATGATTTATTACGATAACATTTCATAAGAACAAAAGATCACCAATAACACATTTATACACTTCATTTCTTTCAAGCATCCAAAAACAGAGTTCCACACTAACAAAATCTAATAACAAAACACAAATCAAATCCACTTACCTAAACAAACCAATACAAAATTACTCAATCTCCCACCCATCTTCTAACAAGTGCAGCAAGGTTTTGTTTCCAACATTCTTGTGAGGAGCTATGAGGCCATACACCTTCCTCACTAAAATTCTAACACATTGCACTCTCATACTCCCACTTTTTACTCACACTCAAATGAATTCATACGAGAAGAAAATTAATGGCCATTATGTTCTTGCTATTTTGCCTAATCCAACCACACATTATCCCCAAATTTATTTCTCACCCTTCTACTGCTTCCCCCAAATTATTAACCTTTGCAAATGATAGATCAAAACTAATGGGTAATGCCAATTTGATTTCAATTTGTCCACCTCTTTTCAGCGTCATCACCATCAATTAGGTTTTAAAACATTCAATTGAAACTATCAACAAAATAATCATCACCCTCACCTGAGACTTGTCGCTGCCGCTCGTGTGCTGGTTACAATGGAGACGGCCTCCTTTCACTCCCCGTCGGATAGCAGCTGCTGTAATATCCCTTATTGGGCGGCGGTGATATCCCTCTTTTCTTCTTTCACACAACTTTGACCTAACAGGACCGCCCAGCCCCACCATTTTTTTTGTAACTGTGGCCTCCCTCCATTACATTTCAAACAAAAATCACCCCAACTTAGAAAGCCTGGGTGGGCTGCAAGCCATTCTAACCCATGGGCAGAAATGTAGTTTCCTTCAGCTATCCCCACTAGTTTTGGTCTTTTCCATCTTTGCTACAAGACAAAATCTCACCTATAACCTGAAAGGACAATTACACATCATGTTCCACTTTCTCTAAGCGGAATATGGGAACATCTTCCAATACTATTAAGGGAGCTTTTAATAAAATATATCAATACATACATATTCTGAAATCTAGGTACGGGACACAGTTTGTTGGGCATTGAGCTCCTAACCCACATAGTCAATATAGAGTTAATGTGTTTATATATGATTTATGTATGGGGTTATGTATTTATGAACTAATAAATTAATAAAATAATTAAATTAAAAAAGAAATAATACCATAAAAAACTACGTATACACATCAATAAGAAATAATTAAAATTAAGTTTAATTAATATTATATTTAACATGATACCAGTCACAAAATCAAACATCTAATAATATAAAATATGATATAAAATAACATAAAAAGGTTAAAAATTAGTTAACAAATGTTGTGATGAGCAATTAAAAATAAAAATTACAAAACATACACCGAAATTAGAAATTAGAGCGATAGAAATTATCTTATGTTATGTAGATAATTTTTTAATATTAATGTGAGAGTATAATATGTCTGTTTAGTGTCTAGAGGGTGAAGAAAAAATTTCTAAATTAGACGTGCTTAAGTGGTATGAATTATCTCCACACCTGACAAAAAAAAATTGTGAATAGAGCATAAAGTCATTATAAATTTATAAGAAAATATATATATTTTTTAAATTTTGTGAGTCCGTGTAATTTAACTAATTTTTTTTTAATTTTGTTCTAACTGTTTTGTTTTTAATTTGGCCCGATACCATGCTAGTTTTTAAAAAAATTAAGTTTCTATTGTATAAAAAATTATTAGATATAATGGAATATAATGTTTTTGTCCACATATGGATTTAATTATAAAAGATGAAAATTATAAAATATGAAATTAAGTTATTTTCTGTAAAGACGGTGGAATTAAAAAAATATATTGTGGTAGGTTGATTAACTAATATTATCACCGAAAATGTAGAATTAATTTAGAATTTCATAATTCAAAAATAGAAGAAATATGTATGTATTCTTTATAATTGTATAGATTAGCATTTTAACAAAAAAGTTTGTTATAAATCTAAGTGTAATCTAATATCTCGGTCACGAATACTGAATCATAAGTTTAAAATGAATGGATTTTTCACCATAAATACTAATCATAAAATAATTGCTTTAGTTTTTTACGTACGGCACACGACCTACATTCTATATATGTTGAGGAGGTTGGAGATAAAATTAATAAATCAAGAAATATATAATATCTGCATTTTTATATATTTGCATTTTGACAAAAAAAAGTTTGTTCTAAATTTAATGTAATTTAAAATCTCGGTCACGATTAATGAACCGTAAGTTTAAATGAAAAGGCTTATCACCGTAAACCCTAACTATAATATAATTATTTTAGTTTTTAATATAAAGTTCGTTGTACATCTCGTGTAATCTAAAATTTCGGTCACGCTTAGTAAACCATAAGTTTAACATGAATAGGCTATTACCACCGTAACACGCTAATCACATTACATTTATTTTATTTTTCAACGTAAGATACGTGACCAACATTTTATATATATGCTGAACAATCATCAAAATGGATTAGATGTGTTCAAAGTTATAAGACTTACGATGAATTTTATATATTAATTTTTATATATGTATATATATAAAGTTTATTTAGTGTGAAAAGAGTGGAGATAAAATTAATAAATAAAACATATGTATTGTGTGCATTTGTATATATTTGCATTAGACGTTATTATATTAATAAAGTTGAGAAGAAAAAAAAAATGTAAATGAAGATGGGTGTGTTAATTATATTAAGTTTATTTATTGTGAAGAGGGTGGAGATGGTTTAATATTTGGATAGATGGATATAAGGTAATAATTAAATGGATTTGAAAAAAAATATAGTTAAAGATGATAATTGTGGTCATGACACGTGTGCATATGTGAATCCAATGTTAGAATAATAGATAGATTATAATATTTTATTGAACAATAATAACGTAGTATTAAGGGGATAACTACTATTTTAGTCGCAAAGATTTAGGATCAAAATCAAATTGGTCCCAAAACTTTTTTTTTTTTTCAAAATAGTCCTAAAAGTTTCAATTATTTTTTTAAAATCAGCATTTTGATGCTTTTGCCCCTATAATAGCTTATTTTTTCACCCCACAACAAATAAAAAACAAATTTTTCTTCAACTTGTTTTTCTTTTTTTTTCTTTCTTTAAATCTGTAACAAAAACATATTCAACATTGAATTAAACACAAAAATTCAACATATATGCAACAGAACCCTAATTAGATATCAAGAAATAAAAGAGGGAAAATAGCCAATTATAGGATTTCAAATTGCTTCCGATAAAAAAAGATAAACAAAACGATTGATTGAAAGAAAAGAAAGAAAGAAAGAAGAAGGAGGAGGGAAATGCAGGAAAGAACAGGAAGAGGGGGAAGAACGAAGCAGGCGATGAGAAGAGGGAGACGACCGCTGAAGAACAAAGGGGATGACGAGAAGTGGGAGATAGACGACCAATGTGAGGCAATGTGCATTTGCATCGACGACACCAAGAGGCTCTGCCATATCAAAGGCAAGATGCACAAGAAGGTCTGGGAATAATATCCCAAGTTATTTGAGGCTCTCCTACACAATACTCCGAGGAACTGGAAGCTCTATCAATCAGTCATTATGCCCTGTCATTTAACTGAAGAAAAGCAAAGTCATCAGCTGAGCAAAAGATTGTATATGATGGGAAACTCAAAGAGATCTAATAACAAATTTTTAATTTGAAGATAAATTAGTTTTAAAAGCTTATTTGTCTCAATTTTTAAATCATTAGGAATTAACTTGTTCAAATTAAAAATGATCAAAGGCCGAATCGAGTATTTAGTCTAATTTGAATACTGAGATGAATTGAAAGCAGTGCTGATTTAAACAAGGGAAAGACCCTAGCCCAAAAAAAATATATAAATAAAACAAGGGAAAGACAATAAAGAGAGGAAATGAAGGAAGTGATGATGAGATGAAGAATTTACACGACTGAAGTGTCAACAAGGCTGCTGAAATGGCTACGGAGTAACTTAATGCTTATTAGGAAGAAGGGGCTCAAATATCTTTTTTTTTAATTAATGGAAGGGCAAAATTGTTAAAAAAATTAATTTTAAAAAAATTAGAACTTTTGGAACCATTTTGATTAAAATAAAAAGTTTGGGATTAATTTGATTTTGACCTTAATTAAAAGAGTAGCTATCCCTAGTATTAAATATTGAACCAATAACCATGTAAAATCAAAGATATTTATTATTATTATTATTATATGTGTAAATTAATAAGTTGAAAAAAAAATAAGTTAATGAATAATTTATAAATAGAAATAAAGAAATAATAAGTTAATGAATAATTTAAAAATAAAAGATAAATGCATTTAGAAATTAAGCTGAAAAAGGAATCGATAAGAAAATAAAACATGTCCTTAATATATGTCTAGACAACCCTGCCAATATATTAGATTTTGTATTTATATATTATATATATGTTAATTTATTCAAATTAGTAAATATATTAGACACCAAGAAAAATTAATAAATATATTAAAACCAACAAACCAATGAAACGAAAGAGAGAAGAAAGTCATGATATATTCAATAAATATTTATTTATTATTGTATTTCTATATCTTCACAAATAAAATATTTGATTCAATATAATTTATCATCCAAAAGAATCTTGTAAATAACGATTAAAGAAAGGAATCTATATTAAAAGAATGTATTCAAATTATGCCCATGTAGGAAATATTGATTAGGAAATATATATTACAGATAGCAAATTAAATGAATGTAGAACAGTAGAAGCCATGCGAGAAATTAAAGTAAAAAATATTCTATAAGCAAAAGATAGGCAAATAGCTGTCGTCACCACTCACCATGCGGCAGTGAATGGAAGCTCAAACTCGGCTCACGAAAATTGAACTTAGCTTACAGCTCAGCTCATTAATAATTGATCCTATTTGTTAAGCTCAAGTTTAGCTCACAGAAAGTTCACGAGCTGGCTGTGAGCTAGCTCAAATAATATGAATATAATATATAATTTTTTGTCAATAAATTATAAAAACCAAGGTTCAGAGAACCGGACTGGTCACTGAATCGGTGGAGTGACTGGTGAGGGTTTAGAGGTTCGACCGAGGTCGGACCGTGGTCGAACCGTTTACTTAAATATATAATAAAATAATTTGAAATCATTATAAAATTATTTAAAATATAATATTATTAATTTTTAATTAAAAAATCGGTTCGGTTTGACCGGTTCACAATTTTTGACCGGTTTTGATCGATTTTTGATCGGTCTGATGTCAACCGGTTTTCACATATGAACCGGACCGAACAAAGGACCGGTTCTTGATTTTTTCGGTCGAACCAGCCGGTCCGGTCCGATTTTCAGAAACCTGACACATATATAAACAATGGTGTTAATTAACCAACAAAAAATTAGCTAATGTTAACCAACAATATAAAAGAAATTCAATTTATTTGCAATTATTATTTTACCTTCATTTACCGCTTGACTAATATTGACTAACTAATTATTGGTTATAAATACTCTTATATATAAAACATCATATTTGTATAATAATTAATAAGTGATTAGTACTTTATATTTTGAATATTACGTATATTAATAATTTAATAAATAAATAAATAAATATTTATATATATTTTCGAGCCGGCTAACGAGCTAATAAGCTGAGCTTACACAAGCTTAAACTCGGCTCATTTAATTTTTGAGCTCAAACTTAGGCTCAAATTCGGCTCACCAGATCACAAACTTAACTTATCGAGTTGTTAATAAGTCGAGCTCGAGCTGGCTCATGGCTCATGAACTGGCTTTACCCACTTCGAGCCCTACGTAGCACCATAGTCAATTAAGCATTGTTGTAAATAGTTTCAGCCTTGCCTTGCCTACCTTATTAAATAGGTCAACTTTTACGTCCTCACTCCTCTTTATTTGATGTTCCATAAATTAAAATCTTCCTTGTTTGTTTCCCTCATTTTCATTAAAATAATCAAAGGCACATTCAAGTATAAAGCTTCTGATCATTAAGTGCTGAATTTGATTTGTGCTGCTCCAAATATCATTTCACATATATCTCTCTCCCCAATTCTGCAGTTTACGAGGCAAATAAATGGCAACAGTTTGTAGTTAGCTAATAGATTGTTGCACAAAGTAGGATTATTTGAATTTTTTAGCAACTTGTTTAAATAGATAAGTGGTCTAATAACTATCAACTCAAGTTATTAGTTTTATCAATTATTTGGAATGATGAGGACTGAATCAATGAGCGTGAAGACGATGAATAAGAATAGTAGAAATTGGAGAGGCATAACAACCATATGCTTGGTTCTGATGATGGTTCTTGTTTTGGTGTTTGAGATCAAGTATTCTATGGAGAGGCTCAACCTTAGACATGGACACGGCAAAAGAAGTGAAGGTATGCGTCTTCTCTAGATCTTAGTTTAATGGCAAATTTGCATCATCCTCGTTTGACTTGCTTTCGTTTCTGTATTTTATACTCTGATCTGTTGCACGGATATACCAGTTGCATGAGTACCCATTTTCACAAATTAAAGTACTTTCATTAGGTACTGAAAATATGCATTGGAAAAAAAAAAATTTCAATACCTTTTGGTACGCCTCGAATATTGATATGGGATACCACTAAATATATATTTTTTAAATTTAATTAAAAATGATGTTATTTTCGATCAATTTTATTTATTTTTAAATTTGTTATATTACAAAATTATTTAAATATGTAATTTAATACTTTAAATTTACTATTTAAATATTTATTTATATATTCTCCTTTATTTTCACTTTATACATTTTCTATGTAAGATTAGGAGTTTATATTCCATTCAACAAAATTAATATTTTTTTATAAAATATTGAAATTAACATTTTTTTGGTCAATTATCAATCAATATCATTTTTATTCTTAATTTTTTTTTCCTTTCTACAATAACAATTTGAATTAACCATTGACATTTTTCCATTTGCTCATTCATTAGTTAATTATTAATTAAAAAAATTTAATTTTTATGTAATGATGGTGTAAAATATTTTATACAATCGTATAATCACATCCGTTGTTTTGGATTATCAATCACGAGATGAATGAAAAATGAAGTTATTTTTTGCTCATATGGCGTTATGTGATTAAATGCACGTATAAAATATTTTTATACTGAAAATGCATCAAAATTAAATTATTAAAAAAATATAGTTCCTAACAATTTTTTTTTTTCTTTTCAAAATTAATTTTTTTTTTATGAAGTTTTCAAAATTGAATATGATGCATGAACGCTAACGTTTGTTTACTTTCTTTGATAGCGTGGGTGACCAAAACACAAATGGACCAATTAGAACTCAACACAACCAAGCAGATGCCAACCCCTTCAATGGCACCAAAATTCACCTGCGACCGTTCACATTACTCCTATGACATCTGCACCGTACACGTGTCCGCAGTCTTGGACCCCACTACCTCCACATTCTTCGTCCAACGCCCCACAACAAGAACCTTTGACTCAGGCAATAATAATCCAACGGTCACAAAAATCCGTCCCTATCCTCGGAAATTCGAGAGTTTTGTAATGTCAAACATCAAAGAGTTGACCATCAAATCGACAGAACCAATCCCATCATGCCACGTCACGCATAAACATCCTGCGTTGGTATTCAGTGCGGGAGGGTACACGGGAAACTTCTTCCACGATTTCAACGACGGGTTCATCCCTCTCTACATCACGCTCAATTCAATGTTTCAAAATCAAGATGATGCAAGAAACGTGATTCTTGTGATTTCCAAAGCTCGTGATTGGTGGGTCAAAAAATATGCAAATTTACTAGGTCAATTTAGCAACCACCCTATAATTGACCTTGATAATGAAAACAACACCACTCATTGTTTTCCTTTTGCAACAATTGGCCTTGTGTCACATGGATTTATGACCATAAATCCTCAATTAATGCCAAAATCAAAGTCGCTTCAAAATTTTCATTCACTACTAAGCAAAGCATATGGTCCAATTAGTAATGTTCCACCTCAAAATGCAATTAGGCCACGTCTTGTGTTAGTGAATAGGTCAATTGGGCAAGGACGCTCATTATTGAACTTGGAAGAAGTGAAATTGGCCATTACAAAACAAGGTTTTGATGTTATTGTGTTTGAGCCTAAGGCTTCAACACCTTTGAGCGAAGCATTTGAAAGGATTAGTTCAAGCCATGTTATGGTTGGTGTCCATGGTGCGGCACTAACACACTCATTGTTCCTAAGGCCAGGGTCAGTGTTCATTCAAGTTGTGCCGTTGGGGGCAGAATCCGTCGCGAATTTGTGCTTTGGCAACCCGGCTAGGGTGATGGGGTTGGAGTACTTGGAATATAGGATTAGAGGTGAAGAGAGTAGCCTCATTGAGAAGTATGGGGAGGAAGACATGGTAATCAAGGACCCTGTGGGGTTTCTCAGTGGGAAACCTTGGTCAAAGAGCACAATGGACATTTATTTGAAAGAGCAAAATGTGAGATTGGATTTGGTTAGGTTTAGAAAATGCTTGAAAATAGCTTATATGAAGGCAAGCAAGCTTGTGAATGAGAGAGGATATTAGAGACAATTCAAATTATATTTATGCACATTTTATTTTATTAATATGACATTCATTCTTTTGTGGTAGAGGTAATATATATATTGTTCGTGCTTTTTCTCTTCCTTTTTATTAAATCGGTGTAACAAGAAAGAAACTATTCTAACCTCTAATTTATTTCTTTGGGTGAATACTAGCATTTAAGAAAAGATAATTTTATGTATTTTACGCAGGTGAACTCTATGATGAAGTAGTGTTATGATGAAGAAAATGAAGATGTAGTATAAAAATTTATGATTTTACTTTAAAAATAAATAAAAAATAAATTATAAATACTCATGTGATTATTAAAGTAGAAAAATCTTCATACTCTTCATTATTTTTTCAGTTCTTGATAGTATGTACCTTGTATGCATAATTGTGTATTGAAGACTAAAGTTTTTTTTTTCACTCTAGGTAATTATAATCAAATCAATCCCATGAGGTTTACACTTAATAGAAAAAAAAAACTATGGAGTTAATATTAGTGGCTCATAGTAGTTAATATTTTTTTTTTCATATTCTTTTCTTTTTTTTTTTCAACCACATCATCTCCCTAATTAAATTTATTTATTTTGGTGTACATAGGATTCGAAACCGGGGTATTAGGGAAGGAGGATTCCTAGCAAGCTAACCTGCACCAACTGAGCTAGCCTAATAAAAACTTTTTAATTAAATTTATTGGCTCTTTAATAGCTCCGTAACGTTAGTTTCGTAATATTATTCATTAAAACAAGCACTATTTTGACAATAATATGAGTAAAAAAAAAAATGAAGCATAACTACATAATGAAATTCATTTAATAAGATAATTAATTACTCCAAAATATATAATGGTCTTGACATGAAGATTACCGACATTAGTAGGCCTAGAACACGTCCGACTATCCACGTTTAGTCCGTTAATTTTTTTAATAAAAAAATCAATATATTTTATTTTATTGAATAGAATAAGTAAATGCATGAGTTTGATATGGACAAAAAGGACTAGGAAGCCAACACATTATGATCAATAGGGAGTCAATATATATTAGGTATAAGTTACGAATCATAACTCATATAAATTTTGGATGATAACATAATCATTGGATATATGAGTTATGGATGATAACTCATATAAATTTTGAATAATGACTTAATTATTTGTCCCCTAATGACTCCTTAACATTGATTCCGTGGCACTGATGAACTTGGACAACCAAAATAAGAAAAAGTAAGATTTTTCCAATAACTAAAGATGTAAAAATTAAATAAACTTAGAGAGAGAAAGACACTAAGAAAGAAGATTCGGGAGAATGATATCTTTAAAACTAAAGATTAATGTTAATAGCGGAGGCAAGAATTAATCTAGTTCTTCACATTTTGGGCAAATATCCACAATTAAGGGGATCTGGCTCTAAAGACGTTGTCACACTAGAAGATCGTCATGGATAACTTTTCAGGGTTGTTCAGAGAGAAATTTTTACATAGGGTCTCCTCCTTGTTTCTCCTCTTGACAAGTGAATTCATTAACATTGTCACACTACAAGAAACTACATGGAAAGCGTTGGATTTTCCGTCAAATTAAATTATACAAGGGAAATGGTGATAATTGGTTTCAACGACAGGGTTTTCGTCGGATAATGAAAATCGACGAAAATTCTGACACGAAGTGGAGGTGTGAAATTGTATTATTCCGGCGCGAATGTTTCCTTGACGGTAGACGAAGCACATGAAACACGACGTTTAATTAAGTGACAAATTGCTTTCCGTCAGATATAAAAGCTTTGATAAGTTCGAATTCGAGCTTCTCCTACCCCAAACCCTATTGCTCCCTCCACAACACTACCAACCCGCCTCCCCCAACTCGTCGCCGTCGTCAGTCTCTCGTCTCCGCTGTCACTGTGCAGAGGAAGCCCCCACGTCGCCTCGCTGTCGCGACCGTCATTCAGGAAGCGAAGTTTCATACACCTCCCACCCACCACCATAAAGGAGAACGCCACTGCAGTCTGTTGCCATTGTCTTCCCGCCATCCTCATCGCCGTGGACCTTTCCAAGTAAGTGCATTGGTTTATTCGGATTTCAAATCATAATTTTCACCCAAACCCTAACCCCATTTTCCACTCTTCCTACAGATTGGCCACCACCACCGCCTCATTGTTGCCGCCACGCGTGTCACTACTCCTCAGGCACTAGGTAAGTCCCTCCCAGCCCTTTGATTTTATAATTTAATACATTTTAAATTATTTTCTAGTTTAAATAGAGATCAAATTTATGATTTATTAAATTAAAATTTAATTATTTCAAGTGTTAGTATTTACAATATGAAAAATAATTTAGTTTGATAATTGTATTGTTGTCATCAGTTTTTCTAAGTTTTGTTAGTATTATGTTTATTTGAAATAGGGTTAATTAGATTATTGTTTTGAATAATTTGATCACTGTGTAAGTATATGTGCTTTTTTTCGGACAAGAAGTATGTGTTTTTTAATAGCAGTAGTACTATTTGAACAAGTAAATTCATCAACCAAGCCCCTAACCAAGTAAACTTGCAACAACAATATCATTTTCACCAAAAAGAACATGATACACACGCTCTTCCAATCACAGCACCAGCACTTTCTTCTCCTCCTCATCTGTCGTAATCGTCATATTCTTTCCTCCTCCGTTATCGTCGTCATCGTCGTCTTCTTTTTCCTCCTCTATCCTGGTCGTCGTCGTCGTCTTCTTCCTCCTCCGTCAGTGTCATCTTACTCCTCCTTTGTTGTCATCGTCTTCGTTGTCGCCGTCTTCTTCTTCTTCTTTCATGTATGCATCTTCTTCTTCATCGTCATCTTCTTCAGTTTTTCTTCTTTTTTGGTGTATTGCACCAAAATATAAAGGTATAATGAACCGAATAAAAGCAACAATGCACCGACAAAATGAAAAGCACAACTGAACTAAGGAAACTATGTAAAACTCAAAAAATGCACTGAAATAAAAAGCAATAATGAACCAAAATAAAAGCAATAATGCATCGAAAAAATGAAAAGCACAACTAAACTAAGAAAATCATGTAAAACTCAAAAACTGTACCGAAATATATAGGTATAATGAACCGAAATAAAAACAATAATGTACCGAAGAAACGAAAAGCACAACCAAACTAAGGAAAACTGTATTGATTCAAAAAAGAATTAAACCTCAAAAATTGAACCGAAATAAAATGATATTCTTAATCGAAATAGAAATCTTTATGAACCGAAATAAGTGCACAACGAATCTTAAAAAGTGCAAAACATAACCAAAGTAAGCAATATTGAGTTGATTCAAATTTCGAATGAAAGAAGAAATTATGGAAGTAGAAGAAGAAGAAGAACAACAACAACAACAACACCAACAACAACAATGTAAAAGAAGGAGGAGGAGGAGGAGGAGGAGGAGGAGATATTGAGGAGGAGGTGGAGGTGGAAGAAGAAGAGGAAGGGGAGGAGGAGTGCTGGGTGCTGGTGCAAGTGGGTATAACAGCTTACAAAAGGCGTGTAAATGATTTTACTTGGTTAGGATTTGGTTTGTAAAATCACTTGTTCACCTAGAATAATTGTTTGAATAGTATGACTATTGTATAATACTAAATTTGTTGTATTTAATTTTTTTTGTAAGGTTTTGTTTTAATCGTTCATTCGTTTAATTAAGCTTGTGAGGTTCGTGTTGATACAACAATTGGCAGGTTGTCTGTGCCCCTCTAAGGTTGATTATCTTCGTCTCATTGTTGAGAATAGTATTACAAAAATTCAGTTGGACTTAATTTTCTTAGGATATAGTTATAGGATCCTTATTTGCTGAAAAATTGCGAAGTAATTAGGAGTTGTGCACTATAACAACTAGAAGTACTTGCTTGATTGATTATTGTATTTTATTTGTTTTAATTAAGCAAATTAATTATATTGTTTAACTTTGGTTTTGAAAATTATTGGAGGCCTCTGAGTTGAGGGGAAGCCTTGCCAAAATTTTTAAAAATAATTGTTGAATGTGTTGTTAATTTGTTATTGTTAGGATTGCGTGTGACTACCATGATTATGAGTCACCGTAGATGGATATATGATAGGGTTTTTGAAGAGTCGGGGGTATAAAGCTGGAGTATTTTAGTGGGGTTGACAACTTTGTTGCGCATGCTTTCAGTCTAGAGAAATGTAGGGTTGGAGGTGTGTCTAGGTGGCCATATTCTAAGTGTCTATATAAATGAGATATATGAAGATGTACAACGATATATAGCATTATCATATATCAAATTATGTACATGACTATGACAAATTCTGTTGTTAATATTAGTAAATTGTTAAGAAAAAAAACATTTATGAAGTTTTTCTTGGTGCAGCCTTATATATGATAACGATTTGAGTACATATTATGGTAAAAAATTAAAATTATTAAAAAAAATGAACACTCACTTTCATAAATGAATACTAATTACTTATTTAGTAAAATATATTATTTTATTTTTATTAACTTTAATTTTTTGAAGAATAATTATAAACAACCAAGTTTTTTTAGCAATCAAGCTTGACCAAGTCTTCCAACCACACGCGCCTATCATTATTAGCTGGATTAGTTAGTTTCATTTTTTTGAAATATGAAATCCCTGATTTTCCGCCATTCTTCTCTCTTCACATCAACTGCGTTTTACCACTCTTCGTTCTCATTCTTTCTCTGCGGCCATTCCCTTTTCTTTCTCACTCTTTTTCATCGTCCTTCTCATTCTGCATTATCGTGATACATTCAATTTCGTTATGGATGCTATTAATTACGTAAATAGGAGGAGGAAGAGGAGTAGTAGCAGTAGCAAGAAGAAGAAGAAGAGGAGTAGCAGCAATAGCAAGAAGAAGGAAGAGGAGGAAGAAGATGGAGTAGTACCGTTTCTACTTTTATTTCAAAACCGTTTCTGTTTTCATTTAAAATCGTTTCTACTTTCATTCAAAACAGTTTCTACTTTCATTCAAAACCGTTTCTACTTTCATTTCAAAACCGTTTCTGTTTTCATTTAAAATTGTTTCTACTTTCATTCAAAACCGTTTCTACTTTCATTTCAAAACCGTTTCTACTTTCATTCAAAATCCGTTTATGTTTCCTGAAAATCCAATTCAGTTTTTAATTCAAAACTGTTTCTACTTTCATTTCAAAACCGTTTCTACTTTCATTCAAAAACTGTTTCTACCCTAAAAATCCGATTCAGTTTTTAATTCAAAAGCGTTTCTACTTTCATTCAAAACCATTTCTACTTTTCATTCAAAATCGTTTCTACTTTCCTAAATATCCAATTCAGTTTTTCATCAACAACAACAACAATAACAGCAAGAACACCAGCAACAACAACAACACCATGAACAGTAACAACAATAACACCAGCAACAACACCAACAACAACAACAATGAAAAAGAAGAAGAAGAAGAAGAAGAAGAGGAGGAGGAGATAACATTGATGATGATGGCTTCAACGACGACGGTGGCGACAGCAGTAACAACGACGATGGTGGGGCGGCTGCAGCAATGACGACGGTGGTGGGCGCCTACAATAACAGAGAAGAAGAAGAACACGCGTTCTTTAATGTTGTGCATGTGTTTCACGCTCATAGGTGAGAGTGGTGTAAAAATGCTTGGTTTGACTTGGTTGGTATATTTACTTGGATATGTAGCATTACTGTTTTTTAAATACTCAAACCTTTTCATCATGCAACTCCTCAATAATCAATACACAAGCTGCGTGCGTCGCCTTTCAAAAAAACTATTTAAAATAGAACAATGCTACGAAACTAATGTTAAGGTGCCCTTAAGTAGCCAATAAATTCTTATCATCCAAAGCTAACCAAAGTTATCATCTAAAACTAAGATAAGTTATCATTCGAAACTGACTAAATTTATCATTTGAAACTAACCAAACTTATCATCCGATCATAACTACCATCAATAGTAGCAACATCATGATAAGAATAACACCACCACCGCCACTAAACTTATCATTTGAAACTGACTAAACTTATCATCCGATTATAACGATCATCAACAGCAGCACCACCACGATAACAATAACACCACCACCACCACAGTAACAGCAACATCTATCTCACCATTACTACCATCACAATCACAACACAAGAAGAAGAAGAAGCGGCGGCGGCTGAGATCGCGCGAAGAGGAAAAGATAGACGTTGAGGCCAAAAGAAGTGGTGGCAATGCGATAAGGTTGCGGTGAGGGAGGAAAGAAAAAAGAAGAGATCGCAAAAGTGGTGCAGTGCCTTAGCTTCATTATTCGCTTCTTTATCACTACTATGGAGTTTTATCTAACTGGAAGTTGAAATATTTTTTTATTGGCTACCTAGTGACTATTTTTTTATTTGCCACGCAAACTTTCTCTACATGCGAATTAAATATTTAGATTGATAGCATATTGACACTAATCATCTTAAGACATATTTTTAGACTAACGTATTAGTAAATGTATTACCAAAATTCTCATAAACAACAGCTAAACTTTTTGCGAGTAATAAAGAATTTTTAATAAGGCGAGAATTCTGATGTCATTCAATATATAAAATAAAATTATCCACCGTCGTCGAGAAATATTATTTACATATAAAATAAAATTTATCACAACTTTGCAATTATTATATTTCGACAAAAGAACAAAATTGATGGTTAGATATAAATATAAACAAGAATATATTGCTTAGTCAATATTTAACTACCACATAATATGCAAGAAATATATATTATATTTATATAAAAACCATTAATAAGAAAATAAATTAAATAGCTGTCATCATAATTCTTAAGCAAATTAAGAAAAGGATATGCTAACAAACGCAGACAGATCAGCTTTGATTAGCTAATCACCTGCTTCAATTTTCAGTATTCACCCTTTTATTTCCTTGTTCCATATGTAAGGCTTAATTGCAATTTGCTCCCTAAACATTTATTTAAGTTTAGGTCATTTGTATGTACTTTAGTCTCCTCTAATCTTTAAAAATGTTTAAATTAACCTCTTAGACTTTTTTAAATATGCACATAAAAAAGTTTTAAAAGCCAATATTAATAAGTTATTAGGGAACTAATAATTAAATTATTATTCAAAGTTAAAAAAAAATTATCATCCGCAATTGAAGAATGCTATTAATTACATATGATAATTTTTTTTAATTTTAAATAATAACTTAATTATTAATTTTTTAATAACTCTCTAATGTTAGTTCCATAGCACTATTGTATACAAATTGATGGTCTTTAGAAAGTCATCTTTTAATCAATAATTGCTAACAAAAGTAACATGCTATAATGGAATATCCAAATAAATGGGGCATACTTGATAAATTTATATATTATGTGAATTTTTGGGTTGAAAAGAATATATTTATCAACTCATCTTGAGCCTAATCTTAACTTGTGAATATGTGTATTTGTAGATTTTTTTCTTAATTGAACTTAATTGATTAGAGAGTATTTTCTAGACCTCTAAAACAATCAAATTAATTTTACTTTTATTCTATATGATGTCTTAATGTGTTTGTTGCTATGTTTCATGTTTACGAAGGTAAGAATGGCTCAAAAGAAGTGAAGGAAGCATGAGAAAGAAAGAAGAAATTCAAGAAAAACAAAGAAGAAAAGAAGCTGTCAGAGTGCACTGGAGTATATCCACAAGTTTGTGCATATGCACTAGTGATACATGTGGCTCATTTAATAAAGCATGTGAGAACACATTTTGGAGGCCCATCTTCTCCAATTTTCAGCAACTATTGATGGATTCTTAAGGCACAATTGAAGAGGATCATCACACACATTACACACCACATACAACACTCATAGTTCCATGTTCTTAGGGTTTTAATTCCATATTCTTAGGTTTCAATCTCAAGTTCTCTTTATTTCTTGATTGTAGTAGTTAATTGAGACATATTTCTACTATAATTCTTGCTTTATTATGAACCTTGAATTATGTTTGATATATATCAATGAATGTTTGTTTTTATAAATGTTCATTTGAGTTGTTGTTATTGATATTTTATATTGGGTAATGTTAGATTTTATTATTATATTATTGTCATTTAGGATGTCTAATGTTTATGCCTTTTTGTGTTTGATGAAATGTCTAGTTTGATTATTATGGGTAGTTTTTCACCTCTTGTCTTGGGATTGAGAAAGTGGATGATCTTGAGTCATTAATGTCCAATATTGATTGGTAATTTAGAGTTGTTACTGATCTTGTTTTCATTGACTCTAGTCTTTCATTAATTGTGATTTGATTAGGACTTGTGAATTGAGATTAGTTTTTTATTAACTTTGTTTTCACTAATGCTAATTTTTTGGATTAGTGAGTTGGCTAGGACTTATGAATTAAGATTAACTATGCACATTTGTCTTTTCTCAATGTATAAAGGTTGACTAAGTGGGATTAATTCTTCATAGTTACCATATTTGTGGTTAATGACAAGGATAGTGACATATACTCTCAATCATAGCCAAAACTTTTTTTTTATCAATCGCATTTAACCTCTTTTGCTTGCTTGTATTTTCAATTTATTGTCTAATAGCTATAAAACTCTTTAATTTTCTTACTATTTAGTTTTTCACATACTCATTTACTTTCTTGTCTTGTAGTTGATAGAAAAAAAGCAATCAATCGCCATTTTCTCTTCTAACCAATTACAAACCACAATAAAGTCCTAGGGAAAACGACTTGAGACTAATACTCTCGATTTTCTTTGTGATTTATATTGTGACATTCTTAACTAAATTTGATAGGTTCTGATAACCGGTTCAAAGTTATCTACGACAAATTCATGATTTCAATTTAAAGAAATCTGAACCAATTTTAGCAGCCACATCAATACTCAACGTTGTATATTTAAGGATGATAATTTAGAGAGAAAATAATATAAAAATATTTAATTTAATTTAGTGTGTATCTGTAATGTTGTAATGCCATGTATGTACTATTTATAATTATATACCTATTATATTTAATATTATTTATCTATTTTATCAATAATTAAAAAATACAGTAATATTACACATACATATGCGTACTTTACCAATCAAGTTACAACCAAGTCATTTTATCTCACTGCGTGCGTGAAACCCATAATTCTCAACTCCCAAAATTTGAAAACACGCGCTTCTCCTTCCTCATTTTTCTGCAACTCCTCATGAAAAACCGAACCGGATTTTCATGAAAAATCAAAAGCACGCCTAAGTGGATTTTCATTAAAAAATCGAACCGAATTTTCAAAAAAATTGAAGCGAATTTTCATGAACAACTGAACTGGATTTTCATGAAAAATCAGATGCACGCCTAAGTGGATTTTCATTAAAAAACCGAACTGAATTTTAAAAAAAAAAATTGAAGCGAATTTTCATGAAGAACTGAACCGGATTTTCATGAAAAATCAGAAACACGCCTAGCCGTCCATCTTCTTCATTCTTCTTCTTCTTCATCATCATCATCATCATCATCATCTTCTTCTTCTTCTTCTTCTTCATCACCATCATAATCATCACCATCATTTTAATCACTTAAATATACTCAAATGTACTCTAACGATTAAAAAAGAACTATAAATGAATTGAATATATCCGCAACCAAAATGGATGAATAATGATGAGCTTAATGAGAAGATGAAACACAACCAAAATAAAAAGAAAGATAAGGAAGCGTGTTTGAGAAGGGCGCACTTTTTGAGGTGAGAGAAAACCTTATTTTTAAAATGTGCGTGTGTCAGAAGGACTTGGTTGTACTTGATTGGGTAAAATATACTTGGTTGGCTAGATTTATTGTAAAAAATATAAAATAAATTAGTTTTTTTTTTTGTGACAATAAAATAAATTAGTTTGAATTGTTTTAAACTATTTTTTATTATCTCTTAAAATCTTTTTTACTTAACAAAAATCTAAAAAATAATTTGTACAGAAATCGTAACGCAAAAATATTGCTAATATTTTAACAAATTGCTAATATTGTGTGTGAAATTTTTTAAAATGAACAAAAATAACTTTTAATTTTGTTAACAATAAAAATGCCTTTTAATTATTTAAAATGTGAAAAAATAATTAAATTGAACACTTTTTATTAAGTTTTAAACAATTTGGCAATTTTGTAATTAATAATATTGAAGGTTATTTTTGTCAATTTTTATAAACGTAAGGAGTAATCAGTAATATTTGGTGGTTTAGGAAATTCGAGCATTTGTTTTTAAAGAAAAAGATATATTTCAAAAACTAGAGACAAATACATATACCCTAAAATCGAGGGGGTTAAAGTGCAATTAACCTATATGTAATCCTTCTTTAATTAGTTTCAAAGTTGCTCAACATAAAAGAATCGTTCAAGCGGGAAATAAAGAAGCTTATTATAATAAGTGGAGAAATGGAGAATCACACAGCATATAAGAAGCTCCAAGTTTGTGAACAAGCTGGCGTTGACTTTGATCATCAGGTACTTAATTAGCTTGAGTAGTAGTTTTTCTATAACACAACCAGCATATCAAATATCAATATCTCTCTAGCTATGGCTTCCTACAATGGAGTTTCATAAACCATATAATAAATAAATTCATCAAGAAACAGGGAGGGTTGAAAATCAACAAGCTTGCATTGATGATGAAGAAGAAGACAAGTTAGATCAGAGAACCAAATATAGTGTTGGGTTACCGTGGGAAGCAAAACTATCGATTGGGGAAAAAACAAGTGAGAGCACATAAAATAAGAAGATACTGCATCTAAAGATTTTGAACAACCATATATGCCTGTGTGGTTCTGATCATCATCGTGTTTATGACATGCACATGAGATTGGGATAAATCGTAATTCAGGTGCGCTTTATTTCACAAAAATTGATTGTTTTCTTTGAAATAAATTGAATTGGAAATGAACTAGGAATTGAAATTTAATTAAAAAATTGATAGAATATAATAATTTGATTTTAGAATGTTGCACGACCGTGGCCGGAGTTTTACATACTACCTCTTTCCCATTTCAAACCCTTCTCTATCTATCTTTTATATTAATACTTACAAATAGGTGTTTTTACATTTTTAACATACTGAATCATTTTCGTTTCAATCAAATTCTATAAATAATACAATAAAATTTTCGGACAAGAGTTAAACCAATTTCAGTTATATTGTGTTCCGCGAACACACCCTTGAATTATGTTATAAAACTTCTAGTTTCACACTTTAATTGCAAAGGTCTATAGGTTAATTAACTTATTAACTAGTTAACCCATTTAGATTAGTCTCTATTAGTTATACTTAGTCTATTTAAACAAATGTCAGAAATTTAAATCTTACTTGCTCAGGCTCAACCTGCTAGACACATATGGATATCGTCGCTTGAGAAACAAAAAAGCTTAAAAACTAGATATAAGACAAAGTAATGACTATTATCCTCATTATTTTGACTCAATTATATTATTTTAAATGTTTTTAATAAGTGATATGGTAGAGTTAATTTTCCTAATGATGAGATTCATTTACCCCATATAGAAATACAGAACAAGAAAGTAAAATAATGGTATAATATATATTTCTAGTAACATTTAAATTTTAAAATGTTTTAAAAAGATATTTTAGTGTTTCAATTATATATTCCCTTTGTTTCACATCGTTTCTATTTTTTGATTTATTGAAAAAATGACAGATAATATAGAATAAAGAAAGTATATCTTACATTATTGTGACAATTCTGTACTAACATTTCATGTGACTTGCCAATTTTGGATTAATAAGTCAACATCTTCATTAACACAAATCTTTAACTCTAAAAAGTATATACTTGAATTATATTATTTAAAACATTGAGAGAAAATGTTAATAAAGGTGGAATGAATTCTTTTACATAGGTTTCTCCTTTTCAAAAAAAAAAAAAATTATTACTCGAAACATATATAACCTTATTCATGTATAGAGATGCATTACCATTAGACACTTCAAAACAACGCAAATAAACATCCCTGAAGGTAAAGGGTGCGTTTGCACATGAGACAATCTTATTTGGTTTAAAGCTAAAACCACAGTTCTGATAATCGTCTCAAATCCATCGATTTGATTAAGTTAATTAAAAACCGATCAGTAAATCAATTTAATTCAGAGTAAATATCAATCATCAATTCAACGGTTAAAAAACTAAAAAGACGGTCAAAACCATAAATCAATTGAATTGATCGAATTTTTTTTTAGTAATTAACCGATTTAAAATAATTAAATAAAAAAATTTTAAAAAATATATTTCATATTTAAATATATTATTTTATTATATTCAGTTTTCAATTAAATCTTATTTGAATTTTTAAACTTTTAACTCTAGTGGTTCAATCACAAGTTAGATTTTGAGAACCTTAGCTAAAACTTGATTACAATACTGTATTATTGTAATTATTAAATACTCTTTTGGTGTGAAGCTAATAAGTAATAAGTAGAAGAAAATATTATTGAATGCATTTTAATTAAGAGAAAGTTTAGTAACCACAATTTTTTTTTATTTATTTATCAAACGTAGTTGTATTTCATTCCATTAGAATAATAAAATGAATACATGAGAGGATGGGTCCAACTTGAACAACCAAAAGGTAACAAAGAAGGTGGGAACTCCACATAATCAAAATATCATAACGTAAATTACTAAAGAAGAGAGAATACATAAATGAAAAGTAAAATTAAGGAGGATGATGTTGGTGGTATTCTTGGATCAAATTCATAGCCGATTGAAGAACCAGATCTGTGGTATCAGCAACGCCTTCAAATATTCGAAGATTGTGATGGTTCCAAAACTTTCACAGAATCGTAGCAATCAGACTAGCTCGTCTTCTGATATTAGATGCATCCAAAACTATGAAAGTTTCTTCATCCCTCACATTAGGATTAGTATTCTTCACCGTTATAGTAGACAAATCGGCCATAATAGTTGAATTGTATTTTGTGACACAGGAAAAGGATAAGAAAATAAGGATTATTTCTCAAAACCCTATCAGAGCACATCAAAACTCAAAATAACACATTAAAATCCTAGTATGACACATCAAAGCACTAGAAGAACCCTATTAGGGCACAAAAAAAAACCCTAGCAGAACACAAGGGCACAAGAGAAAACCCTAGCAGAGCCATTTAGTAGTAACCACAATTTGGTAATAATTATAACGGTAATACTAGATGTATCATTATACACACTTGTACACACCATTTACACTACAAGGTTTTTCCTTTTTACCGTCGGCCGTACCGACGGTTCGGCCGTCTGTATATTAGTATTACCGACGGCCAGGCCGTCGGGAGTAATCCGTCAGCAAAAAATTCGTCGGTAAGTTATACTGACGGCCCCGATAAGCCGTCGGTATAAATAATTAATTATACCGACGGCCAGGCCATCGGCTATTCAATCGTTGGTTTTAAGTTTAAAATATTAATACGACGGATTATTTTTTTTTCTCAGACGGTTTAGCTGTCGGTAAAAATGAAAAAAATAAAATTATTTTTCTATTATTACATACGGCTTAGCCGTCGGTACGGTTAGCGTCGGCAATTACAAGGTTTTTCCATAAATTTATACGATTAAATATTAACCTGTACAGAGATTCTAATAAGACAACAGAATTCTATATGCAGAAAAATGATCCAG
>JASCZI010241768.1:38620-53333 GCA_036250425.1 Stylosanthes scabra
AAAAAGCGTCAAACATAATCAGGATCATCCCGGGTCTCTGGTGATCCGCTGGACTGCTCTGGCTATGGTGGGGGATCCTGGGATCGAGCCGGCGGAGGCGGCGGCGGTGGAGGAGGCAGAAGTGGCATCTCTGGCATGCCACTCGCAGACGAGCCACTCCGTATCTGCGATAGGTAGGCATACATGTCAGAGTAGGCCTTTCTAAGATCAGAGACCTCCTGCGACTGTGCCTGCACGGTGGACTCTAGACTCCGAGCCTTCTCCGAGCATGCTGCCTCCACAGCGGCTACCTTATGGGCATGTGCCTTCGCCTGCTGTGAAAGCTCCGTGTTGAGCTGGACCACCTGCTCTCTGACATCGGGAGGACCAGTCGCGGTGTCGTCGTCGTCAGTATTAGCCGTCGGTAATATTACGTCGTCAACGCGCCGATTAGCGCCAAAACATTCACATTATTACCGACGGCTAACAGACGGCAAGGCCGTCGGTAGACAGCGAGTATTTTGTCATAAATTTCATTGAAATATAACCGACGGCTCTGTTGTTGTTACCGACGGCCAAGCCGTCTGTACGGGCCGCATCTAGGTGGCCGTCGGTAAATACCGTCGGTAATGCGTGTAAGTGTTGTAGTGTTAGTAACACAAAAAAATGTAAATATTAGCACGGATTGAAAAAATGTAAATTTTTGTGCTAATATTTACATTTTTCTGTGTTGTTAAATGATGTAACAGGTGTGTATAATGGTACACATAGATTTATTCTAATTCTAAATAGTCATAACCCATCTTTTTAACTGAGATTTTATTACTGTTTTCGAATTGATATTTAATTAAATGCATAATATTAGATATTATAAATATGAATAATCCTAAATATTTAATAAAAATTCAACCAACTTCAACTAATAATTTAAATTTGATATTCTATTTCTTTATGTTTTGGATATTCTATTTTTTTAAAAAAAAGACAAAGTTTACTGATTTATTGACTACTTTTTATTGATTATCAATACTTTTTCTATAAATATATAATTATATATGTTATTTATATAAAATTATAGATATTAAGTTAAATATAAAAATTTTATATTGTGACTAATTAAGAAAAAACTTTAAATTATTATAATTACCTATCGTTAGTCTTAATTAAATAAGTCAGAAACTAAGGTGTCACAAAATAAAGTGTTTGAGTATTGTTGGTGTGACAATTTGGTTTGTGCATATGGGACATTCTTATTGGCTTGAGCGTGGCATTCCTTTTAAAATTTGAAATTGATGAATTATATGTAATTTAGCTACCGTAATACCCCTTATATATATATATATATATATATATATTCATAGAAATTGGTTGCACATGTAGTATGTGTGACTAATTCAACGTAGTTTCTGAATTTCAAAGCCTTCGAAAGATGAAATAAAGCAGCACATTGGTTTAGTTTGCAAGCAACATATTCGATTATTCAACATTCAAAATCATACACCGCCGTATCAAACTATCAATAATATCTATATCGTCTAGCTAATACTACATACTTTTCCATGTAACAAAAAATATGTATAGATTATATTTGACGATTTCAGTTACAGAATCATGGTGATGGAGAAGAGAAGCATTTCAAGAGGAAAGTTAGGGCTATTGGTGGGTATCTTGTTTTGCTCAATTGTTATTACGTTGAAGATTACTCTCACGCCAACAATTATATCCATCTCTACTAAGGTTTCTTTGCCAACAACAATGTCTCTAAAGCAAGATTCTCATTATTATTCTTCATCAAGTTCACCACAACCTCTACTATCTCCACCTCCGCCTCCAATTCCTCCTCCTCCTCTGCAACCGCGGCCGCCGCCACAAGGTACAATACTATTTCCCATATTGAATACATTAGAAAATTTCAAATTTTGGTTTCCTTAATTAGTTGTTATTAATTATGTTATCAATTATATTACAACTAAAACATGATGTGCTACTCTGTATATTATGCAAACTCTCATTCATTATTCATTCAGAAAAGAAAAGAAAAAAAAAATAGAATGAAAAAAGACCCACATAAACTATTTATCCTAAATCTCAATTATCCCATATTAAAATAATAATGCTATGGAACCAACGTTAGGATTTAGGGTTTAGGATTTAAGAATATAGTGGATGATAAAAGAGAAAAAAAAAATGATATTAACTTTTTATTTTTTCTCCTATCAAGACTTTCTTAATAATAAGTTGTTTCAATGTAAGAAAAGGAGAAGGATAGTTGGATAAATATCGTTAACTTGATTTTTTTTTATTAATTTTCAAAGGATTAACTTAAATACTAACTAGCTCAACTATTTCTCTACGGTGCATGGAGGATACCATACCAATCACGCAGATGATTCATGACGCTACTATAATTTTTTAATTCCGTAATGAATCACACTTCTATTTCAATCTATCTATTAAACTTCTTTCTTTTTCTTTTTATTTTTAGTTTTTCACTGGAACTTTTAAATTTTTAATTTATTTATTTACTTTTCGTTTTTTTTTTAATAACCAGAAAATGCAGAAAGCACAATTGGGAAACAAACTAAGCAAAGTCCACCAGAATCTCTTACTGAGAACCGAATTATGTGTGATCGGACTCCTTCACGCTATGATTTATGCAAAATTAGTGGTCCCACTGTTGTGGATCCCAACACTTCCACATTCTTTGAATTGGGCCCCACTAGATCCATCAGGCCCAATATCATTGAAAATATCCAACCCTATCCTCGAAAGTATGAAGAGTACATAATGGCCCACATAAAGAACATCACACTCATATCAGGCCCACAAGGCCCAATATGTAAGGTCCACCACAACGCTACAGCCTTGGTATTCTCTGCGGGAGGGTACACCGGAAACTTTTTCCATGACTTCAATGATGGATTCATCCCACTGTTTATCACCATCAACACGCTCTTCCATGATGAACAAGATTTTGTGATTGTGATAACGGAGGGTCCTGATTGGTGGATTAGAAAATATGCAAATTTGTTACACGTGTTCAGCAAGCACCCTGTAGTTTCACTGGGAAATGACAAAAGTACCCATTGTTTTCCATCAGCACATCTAGGCCTAATTTCACATGGGTTCATGCTCATAAATCAAACTATGCTACCTAACTCAAAAACGTACCAACATTTTCATGACTTGCTACATCAAGCCTATGGCCAAGGCCACCATATGCGTCCGACTTCCCGGCCGCGCATCGTGTTAGTCAGTCGGAAGGGCTCCGGCGGACGGGTGATAATCAACCAAAAAAAATTGATTAGGGTAATGAAACAAATAGGTTTTGATGTGATTCTTTTTGAACCAACCTTACAAACCCCATTAGAAGAATCTTATGCACTAATTAGCTCAAGTCATGTGATGATTGGCGTGCATGGCGCTGCCTTGACCCACTCGTTGTTCCTCCGACAGGGGGCGGTGTTCATGCAAATTGTCCCAATTGGGGTTGATTGGGCAGCCCATGCATTCTTTGCTAAGGCAGCAAGGCAAATGAATTTGGAGTACATTGAGTATAGCATTGGGGTTGAAGAGAGTAGCTTGGTAGACAAGTATGGGAAAAATAGCACATTGCTAAAGGATCCATTTGCTCTACAAAGGAATGGTAAGGGTTGGCCAACTGATATTATGGATATTTATTTGAAGAAACAAAACGTGAGGCTTGATTTGCTGAGGTTTAAAAGTTGTTTGAAGGAAGGATATAAAAAGGCTAAGTTGTTTATTTACCAACAAGGGAAATGAAGATCTTATTTGTCACATGCAATGCAAAGAGGTTAGCTGGGAATGAATTAATTAATTTCTTTGTTTTCATTCAAATTCTTGTTATTCTTCAAGGGTATATCTTATTCGAATTAAGGAAAATGATGAGCTCTTCCCATGAGATGTTGGAAAGTTATTTGTAAATGACAGCACTTTTTTTTTCCCGGAGAGAGATTAAATATCACACTACATTGGTGATTTCTCAGTCTCTTGTTCTTTTGCACTAACATTGGTGTATAAATAAATTAATGATTGAATGAAAAGAATATAGATCTAACTGTTTTTTCTTTCTATTTATCTATCATTTTTTTTTTTTGGATAGCATTTATAAGTAAAGAACAAAGACAAAAGAAAGAAGAATACAAGGAACCCTATAAAGAAAGATTCTTAACTCTTAATCTATATGCTATCATTCTTCCACACATTTCTTTCTCTAAAATTACTCGGATATTATTTATTCAATAAAATTATTTATTCTCTATTTGTTTTCCCAATATATAATCAACAAAATTTATTATTTTGAATCAATATCCGGTAAACAAACTTCTAAATGTTAAATCCAAATAATATAGAAATAAAGAGCTAATCAAAATATTGACTAATATAAAAAAAAAAATAATACGTGTATACCTGCATTGTTAAATTAAATTTAATCAAGTTATTTATTTTTATGTCAAATTAAAAATTATTTCAATGTCAAATAGTACAAAAATATTCTTCTATTTGATATCAAAATAATTTCTATTTAGTATAGAATAAGTGACTTGGTTAAAATTAGTCGAACAAAATACGTATACACTTACAATTATTGAAAATGGCCATAGGATTTCTCAATGATAGATAGCTATAATTCCAAATTTTCTTATTTGACTTAATATGTATAATGAGCAACGCTATATGACCAATAAAATTTATTATTTTTGTCCAACCAACAAATATTTTAAACCCATAAAATATATAATTTACACGTTAATTTATCTCATTTTACATTCATATTTATTATATTTTGCACATATAATTTTCAAGTATCGCACTTATGATATATCACATTTTGTACTCATACTTTTAGACTTATTAAATGTAAGCACATTACTGATATGTTTTGTTGGTTATAGTAAATTAAATTTGTTGATCATGAAAATTTTCTCATTTATAATTTAATTATATAACATCTATTATATATTTATTTTAGCAATAATTAATAAATAAAAATAATAATCAAAATAAGCAAGTTATGATTATTTATAATTACTTAAGTGTGACTTGATTATAAAGGTTTTCTCTAAATTTGTTATGGATTAAACTCATTTAAATTTTTAATCACTTTAACGAAAAAATAATGCTCTAATCACCTTTAAATTAAGATGATAGAATTAAAAAATAAAAAAATTATAAATTCAAAGATAATTAATTAAAATATCATTTTACCACTTTATAAATTCTTTCACTTAAAACAAATTATTATAAATTCTAAAGTTATGATGTATCACTTTTGAAGATTGTAAAAAGTCTAAAGAAACATGGTGAATCTAAAAACTCTTTTTAGTTGCTTGCTTCAAACAGATTTAGAACTAGGTAAAATTGTTTCTGTTAAATACAAAAGCAGAGACTTTTTCATTTTTGTCTCATAAAGAACAAACATCATAAGCTCAAGAATAAAATAGAAAGCATTAAAGGAGCCAAACAATTTTATGCTGGCTTGGCCACTCTTTTTGTGACGACCTACATCTAGTCTTCACCACTAATATGGTAGAATTTTCACTTTCAAATTATATAATTAGATTCATCAATTTCTCTAGAGTTTAACTAATAATATTCAAAAAATGTCTCTCCAAAAGACTTTTCCTCTAAACTCACCAAATCTAGATAGAACTCAAACGCAAAGTACTAACCCAACTCAAATAAAGGAACACCTTAGATTCAATCAACAAAACAGAAACAACATTCAAAATTCGAGATATAATTTTCATAGCTTCTCACTAATCTATCATTCTGGTGTCTTCTCTCTTGACTTTTATAAATGTCTCACTAATGCCTTTTACTTAATAGAAACAAGAAGTGATCTACTAAAATACAAAATATGTCATGATGAACATTGTAGGAGAAGACACAGCTGGGAATGCAACGTTTGTGACTCAGTGTTTGCACTTTTTCTCCTTGTCTCTTGGTTAAACCCCTTTTTAATCTAAGGAGTTGCCTCCAAAAGAATAAAGCTTCCTCAACAAATCTTGAGAAAATCATCCATTTGGAGCAAGCTGTTTCTGTAGCATGTAGGGGGTTTCGATATTTATCCAATAACAAAACTTCTTTTCAAAAACCAATGAGTGGTAGCTATTCATTTTGATGCAAGGACTTCAGCAGCAACAGTATCTAAAGCAACCTTGGCTGTGAATATTTTATCCTCTTGATCTCCTTTTGTACTAATCAAATCACAATCCTTCAACTTATGCTTTGACTCCAAGTTTGAATTTATTGTTGAAGTTTAAGTGTGAGTGAAAACTAAAGTTAGTCCCACATTAAAGGAAACTAAGAGGAGTGATGAGTTTATAAGATGAGAGACACATTTACTTGACATCTTAAAGTTTTGAGTTGGATGTGATATTTTCTCATCTTATGTTCCCTCAATTGATTCCTCCCTAAAGTCTCTCCCTACGGTTTGGCCCAACATTTTTCTCCACTAAATTTAAAAGATGGAGTCTCACTCATTTTTGTTTAAGCACTTGGGCTAAGTTAATAATGATATGGGCATGCACAAATACAAGTACCAAACGAACATATTTTTATATATACAATGAACATGTGACTTTTAAAAACCTGTACACCAAAAAAAGGTGTACACCAATATTAATTGTATTAAATCTTTTTAAATCCAACCAAATTAATATTTTTCATCAGACGGAAATATATTTCCTAAATTCAACAACTTTAAATTCTTTTCTCAAACAAATCAATTAATTCGTACTATGCTAATCTGAAACAATAAGCGAGATGTGCCAAATCAGCATCGGCATATCATCAATGAGATACATTAAAGACATATATGGACGTGTTACATTCCATTGAACCACGTCCTAAAATCCATTCTGCTTTGAAGGGAAACAAATCATTTTGATGCTAACATTTGGACAAATACTTACAACAGTGATCATATATTATTATTTTGAATTGTAATTTAAATTACTTGGGAGTGAAAATTTTACATTATGATGATAATAGTTTGTTCTAACAATCATTGTTAGGCAATGTGTCAAAATACAACCTAATGCATTGAAAACCGCCTCTTACATTTGCTGATGTGCTCATATAAGCATATCTCTTTCTATATATGTGTTAAACTCTAATCACAATCATTCTCCAAAAATTAAAGTTATATTTGCTCTTTTTTCTTAAAAGTTGAACAACCACACATAACTATCGATACTCTTTTCGTTGTAGATAATCAATTTACGTTGTAAAGTTGAAATACTAATTGCTTACCTACATTTTTTTCTTGCATATCAATCATTCACTCTAGCTTATTTTTTACGTTTAAATCAGAAATTGCCACTTGTTCTCATATGTGTAATTCTTTTGGGCTTCGATTGCTTATATAAAATAATCATTCTGCCGCATTATTGATGCGCTACAAAATTATATTGACACTAGATTCTAATCTTCTCATATATATCATAAATAAAGCTAGCATTGAAGAAAGAGCGTGAGCAAAGCCTTATTATAACCTTTGGTAATAGGCTTTGCTTCAAGTTACTATTATTATCAATGGTGGAAGCAGTAAACACAATAAGATCTTCAAAATTAAGTATATGTTTTGCAGCATCAATTTTCATCTTCTTCCTCCAGATGGCTGTTATACAAAGTAAGTCACAAAAGCCTAGATTATTATTATTATTTTTTATCAAAGATATATTGAGGGAAATGTTCGAATCCAAAACCTCTATTAGAAAAAATGGACAAATGTAATTTGAGCTACAATTCATTAGCACAAAAGCCTAGATTAATTGCTAGTGAGATAGTTTGGGGGAAAATTTTGTACGATTAAAATTATTTCAGTAATTATTTTAATTTTAGATTGTACAAAGAGAAGTTATTTGTTTTTTTTTTGTAGTGTAAAAAAAAGTTGATATTTAGTATAAAATAATTGTCTAAATTATATCATAATTTTGTTTGGTATTATTTAAAAAAGGTGATATTTAGTGTGTAATTTTAGCAGAATCACATAATAATAGTAATAATTATGAAATAATTGGCATTTCAATTAAATATTATTTATCTAAAATACATTTTAGAAAAAGATGAGTCTCTTTTATTATTGGAAAAATTAAAATTAAGCATAAAATATAAATATATTTAATATTAATTTATGAGTTATGTTAGGTGTATATTAAAATTAGCAACTAAAATTAGCCATCAATATATAATACGCATTAAATATAAAATACATATGTGATTTAACTTATTTTTAATATGTATTTTGTATTTTAGTGTGTATTATACACCGATGATTAATTTTAGTGTGCAATAGAATAGTTGATAATTTATATATTGTGTAAGAATATGATAAGCTATTTTCACACTCTAATAATTCACATTGAAACGTTTACCTTACAAATATAATAGATTAAATCTTGTTGTATTGATATTTGAAAATTTCTAATACTATCATTTAATTAAATGAGTATGATTTAATTAATTTATATTAAATAATTATTTAATTATATGATAAAACATGCTATTTGTATTTCAAAAATTAACTATTAAATTAATCACAATATAAAACATGTTATTTTATTTTTTTAATACATATTTTATATTTTAATATATATTATATATAAATAATTAATTTGGTGATTAAATTTTTGTATACACATATTAGTATATATAGTCGCAAGATACAGGGTCTAAAGTTTCCTATAACTTTATTAATACATTAAAATTGAACTTAATGATTCTTTTACATTAAATTATTATGCAGATGAAAGTATATGGAAGGTGAAGAAGCTTTGGCCCTCACTTTCTCAGTGGGATTGGAAATGGGATGGCAGGGGTAGTAGAGTAATTACATGTGACCGTTCTCAGTTAGAGTTTGATATTTGTACAATAAAAAACCCAATACTCGTGGGTCATGCTTCCTCAAACCTCTTCATTTTGGGCCCTCAAACATTGACCCAATCCCATCATTTACCTGTGAAAATCCATCCTTACCCTCTCAAGAATGACAAAACAGCAATTTCCTATGTCAAAGAAGTTACAATCACCTCAGCCCCACCAAACTCCAAATGTGGTGTCACCCACCATAGCCCAGCCCTTCTATTCAGTGCCGGAGGGTATAATGGTAATTTCTACCATGAGATCAATGAGAACTTCATCCCACTCTTCATCACCATTAATTCCATATTCTCTAACCAAGATGTTGTGCTTGTAATCAAAGATGGCAAGATGTGGTGGTTTAAAAAATATGAACAATTGTTAAGAGCATTTAGTCCCTACCATCCAATCATCAACACTAACAACCTAACCACCACTCATTGCTTCCCATCAGGAATAATTGGGCTTATGAAGCATGGAACAATGATCATAGATCCAAAGAAATTGCTTCCAAACCCAAAAACCCTAGTTGATTTTAGTGATTTCCTTAGAAGGGTATACAACCAAAATGTTGATGATGATCCCAAAATCAACAAGAGTGGGCCCCATCTTGTATTGGTGACTAGAAGAGGCAATGTGAGTCGTGTGATTTTGAATCAAGATGAGATTGTTAATGCAGCTAAGGAAATAGGGTTCAATGTGCATGAATTGGAGCCATCAAGGAATATTTCTATGGCATATGTTTATAATTTGATTCATAAAAGCCATGTAATTCTAGGAGTGCATGGTGCAGGCCTAACACATTCTCTGTTCCTAAGACCTGGTTCAGTTCTGGTGCAAGTGGTGCCTATTGGAACTGTTTGGGCTTCTAGAACTTACTATGAGAAACCAGCTAGGTTGTTGGGGATGGAATACATAGAGTACATGGTTGATGCAAATGAAAGCACCTTGTCAGAAATTTATGGAGCAAATAGCACAGTGGTTAAAGATCCAGAAGCTTTTCATCAGAACAAGTGGTCAAACAGACGAATATATCTGAAGAAACAAAATTTGAGGCTTGATGTAGTTAGGTTTAAAATGTGCTTAAGTAATGCATATGAAAAGGCCAAGATTTTTATGGATAGAGTTGGCTAGAACTAGATATATTGCACACATGCATGAAATACAGATCAAAATTATTTCATTATGAGTTTTTAGTTTTTTATTTTTTTAAAATAAGTCACCCCTACATAATTCCTTATATTTTTGAATTTTTAGGTATTTTTTTTTTATCATTGTACTCTCTACAGGAGTTGTTATGATATAATAATGTATCTACTAATGTAGTTAAATAACACTATTTTCTTCGTACTATGTCTATTTTTTAATAGGGAGTTATTGTCTCTAATCTTTGTGGTAAGTTCCAAATATATCTCTGACGTTTAAAACATCATATTCGTGTCCCTAACGTTTTAAAATTGTATTAATTTTGTCCCATTGTCTAACAATGCTAAAAATCACTAAAAAAAACCACAGACTTAGATGTTAATTCACATCACCAAAATGTTATAAATGACAAGTCCACTTCATTCGTATTCATTATCATGTTATTCATTGTACAAACATAACACAAAAATCAAAAGAAGAAAAACACATAACGATTTTTCTTTTTTATTCAAATCATACAATTCTTGAGTTGTTTGAATGTGATCTAGATAAATATTGCATTCAAAAAGCTATTGACTAATTAATTTTGTATTTATTAGAAGAAAAGATTGTTGAGATTTATACTAAAAAAATTGACATTAGGATATGACTGATACAATTTTAAAACGCTAGGGAGATAACACTTAAATCATTAAGGACATTTTTAGGATTTAATTACCCCAAATGTTATGAACAAAACGATACTTTACTTTTTTTTTAATAATATAAGATAGGAAACTTATTGCTATATGGCAAATTGGGAATGCTAATATGCTATATTAGATAAATTGGTCATGATAATTGATATGTTAGATATTTTTTATTATTTTTATGATAAAGTATTGGTAGTTAATATATTCTTTAATTAATAATTAGCTAATAATTTCATTCACCATTATTATCGAGCTAGTATCATTATTTTGGATGATTTATTCTCTGCTATTTTAAATGATCTGTTTCATATTATTTTAGACTATTTTGTCTTCTAATATTCATATAATCAATTTTTGTGTGGTTTTTGTATATTGTAGTTCTTTCCTATTCGCAATTCCTAGCTTCAACTTCGTTCCTGAAGGAAGCGGGTACTAATGATTTGAGTGACTTTCAATCAATAAGTATGGTGGGCTGCCTGCACAAAACAATTGCGAAAATTCTGTCCACAAGAATGAAGTGTGTGCTGCCGGGTTTAATTGGGGAAGTACAAACTGCCTTCGTAAGTGGGCGGAAAATCCATGATGGAGCACTGATAGCATGCGAAGTGGTGAGCTGGTTGAAGAGGATGAAAAGAAGTGTGTGGATTCTCAAGCTTGACTTCTAAAAAGCATACGACATGGTGAGTTGGCGGTTTGTTGATATGGTTCTTGAAAAAATGGGGTTTGGTGAGCGGTGGAGAGGGTGTATTAGAAGATGCCTTAGCGCCTCCATGTCAATCCTGGTTAATGGCATTCCAACTACGCCATTTAACATGGAGAGGGGTCTAAGGCAAGGTGATCCTATGTCACCATTTCTACTTGTCCTAGTGGGAGAGGTGTTGAACGGGTTATTTACTAGACTACAGGATAACAGGGTGTTGAAGCCATTGGAGGTTGGGATAGAGAAGGTGAATCTAACACACTTACAGTTCGCCGACGACACAATCCTTTTCTGTCTTTGTGAGATGGAGAATATTGAAAACTACAAAAGGATTTTAGCAAGGTTCGAGATTGTCTCAGGATTAAAAATAAACTTTCAGAAGTCTGCAGTGATTGGTGTAAATTGTAGTGAGGTGGAAACGAAAGCTGCTTGCGAATTATTACGATGTAAACATGCGAGGCTTCCAATCAGATACTTGGGGATCCCCCTAGGAGCAAATCCAAGAAGAGTTGAAACGTGGAGACCAGTGTTAAGGAAGATTGAAGAAAGACTCAGTGGATGGAAAGGTAAGCTCCTATCTAAAGATGGTAAACTAGTTTTAATAAAATCAGTTCTGAATAATCTACCCATGTACTATCTTAGCTTATTTAAAATGCCTAGAACTGTTGCAAAAAAAGATAGTGTCTCTACAATCTAAATTCTTTTGGGGTAGAGGTGATGGGGGAGGGGAATGCCTAGTGTTAAGTGGGAGATTATTCAGAAATCAATAAGGTTTGGGGGTTTAGGGGTAGGAGACGTTGAATTGAAAAACTTAGCCTTATTATTTAAATGGTGGTGGAGGTACGATAAGGAAGAGTACCCACTTTGGAGGAGGGTAGTGAAATCTTGTAATAACATGGGTGAGTTGAGAATGGGGGATGTAGAGGAAGGGAATAGCAGAGGTGGTGGGGTATGGAGAGATATCATGAAAATTGGTGATCAAAATAGAGAGGCCCTTTTTTGGTGACAAAAATAGAGAAGCACTAAATGTATTTAAAACAGGTTTTGAGTTAGTAGTTGGTAATGGAGGCAAAATAAAGTTTTGGGACGAAAACTGGTTGAAAGAGGGGGTTCTGAAAACGAAATTCCCGCGTTTTTATCTGCTACCAAATGAGAAAACCAAGACAGTTAAGGAATGCGGCATATGGAACGGTTTGACATGGATATGGATTTTGACATTAGGAGAACGTTGACATAATGAGAAGATGACAACCTGAAGGAGTTGCTGGAGGCTTTAAGTAGAGTGGGGGTGCGAAGCTCAGAGGAAGATAAATTAGTTTGGAAGCATACAAAGGAGGGGGATTACTCTGTAAAGTTTTTTATTGAGGTCATCTATAAAAATAAAGAACAACAGGGTGAAAGTAATATGTATTGCTTCACCAAAACCTTGTGGAAGAGTCTTGTTCCACCAAGGGTGGAGCTCTTAACATGGTTTGTAATTTTGGGGAAACTAAATACAAGGGAGAAGCTTGCTAGAATTGGGAAGGCTTATCCTAGATGCAACTAGTCTAGGATATTATGTTATATTACATGTTATATTGACGAAACTAAAATCGAACCTGGATTCCATGTTCAATTACACATTTGTACTCATGTACTCCAGTTCCCCTATCATCCAATTGAGCATCCAAGGTTGAGTTTCAATCACCCATCACTCCATTGAGTTCACCCATAGCTCCTATAAGCTTTCTAATCCTCCAATTTGTTCACTCTCACTCTATGTTACACAATTTCATAAAATCCCAAATTAGGGTTCATGCCAATATTGAAGAACAAGAGGGTTAGGGTATTCTTACCTTCAATCAATGATTTGTTTGATGTTTCATAGCTTAAACCCGAGCTAGAGTACTCCTATAACATCAAAAATCACAAATTCTTCAATATTCCAAAATCCTATCTTCACGGATTTGGAGGAGCAGAAATGGAGAAGAAAATTTGAGTTCCTTACCTCAAGATTGGTATAGAATCGTAGTGGGTTGAACGAGTTTCGAGTAGCCGCAAATGGTGCATCAATTGGAGCTCCGGATCGAAAGTTATGAGCATTGGAAGTTGAGGATGAATAGTAACTTGGTTTCTTTCTTTCTTCCATTTGCTGCAACAAAGAAGAAGAATGAAATGAAAATAAGGGCATTAGTCATTGGTATTCATTAATAAGGGGCATCTTGGTAAATTTTCATATTGGCCCAACTTCAAGCCAAAATCTTAGAATACGTGTTTGTGTTCGCGTCCCAAAATTTCTATATTTTTACCTTCACTTTATGTCCTTCCCGACTGTCCCAAGTCGGTACTGTCATTTAAAATTACTCGTTTCCACTCAGAAGATTTCGTCGAATCCAAATATTCCAGTGAAATTATCAAATTTTAAGGTCTCAATTATTTATCCCTTATTAGGCTCTATTTAATTATACTTAATTTTTTAATTAATCAATCAATTAATTAATTATTTCGAGCTATTAATTTCGTGGGATTTACAAGTTCTAACAAAATCTATGTTTTATGATATAATAAAGCTCTTTATTCTGTATTCTGTTAGAATGGCTTCTGTCCACTTAGGAGATTGTAAATCATACCTTATAGGTTTAGGTAAAATATCATAATCAAGAATAGACTTAAGGTGATTGATGAGGAGGTTTTTGACGATAATTTTATGCTTAAAAGGATACCATTATCAACACTTTTTCCACATATTTGCTAGTGATTGACCAAGCTTTTCCCTCTCTTGCATGATTATGTCCATAAATGATTAATTGTTAAATTAGCTTCCAAATGCATGAATTGTTAGAATCTTCTCCCACTTGGTGCCTTGATGTGTGTGTGATGCGTGTGCATCTTGGGTTGTTTTTAGTTCCAATTTCTCTCAATTATCATGATATTCTTTGTGGATTATTGTTATTAATTGATCAAATCAAACAAACTTGATGTTCTTTGAGTTGTGTTTGTGTTTTTAGATGATACACTAAAAGTTCTAGGCGATTGAAGACCACTTGAGAGAGATTGATGCAAAGAAGAATAAGAAAAGCCAAAGTACACGCCCAGTACAAGAAACAACCTCAAGATCAACACCATGACTCACCATGACTCTCAATGTTTTCAAACCCATGACTCACCATGGTACAAGAAGCAACCTCAAGATCAACACAAAAGAATTAACAAAGCAAGACCCTTCAGACAAACCACTCCAAGCTCAACCTCTTTACAAGACAGTGAATGAAAAGCCAAATCCATCTCTAAACAGAGCTGAGATAAAGAGAAACAAAAGTGGAGTAGAACA